>BCHH01000002.1:4230043-4300072 GCA_001599595.1 Beverwykella pulmonaria
ATCCAGACTCTAAGGACAAAGATAGCCGGACGCCGCTGTCATGGGCTGCTGAGAAGGGGGATAGAGTAGTAGTAAGCATGCTTCTTGCGAAAGAGGGTGTTAATCCAGACTCTAAGGACAAGGATGGCCGGACGCCGCTGTCATGGGCTGCAGAGAAGGGGAATACAGCAGTAATAAGACTGCTGCTTGCAAAAGAGAGTGTTAATCCAGACTCTAAGGACAAAGATGGCCGGACGCCGCTGTCATGGGCTACTGGGGAAGGGTATAGGGGGGTGGTACAACAGCTGCTTGCAAAAGCGGGTGTTAATCTGGACTTCAAGAATAAGGATGGTCAGACGCCGCTGTTATGGGGTGCTAGAATAGGGTATGAAGAGGTGGTGAGGCTGCTACTTGCAAAAGAGGGTGTTAATCCAGACTCTAAGGACAAGGACGGCTGTACGCCGCTCTCATGGGCCGCTAAGGAGGGGAATACGGCAGTAATAAGCCTGCTACTTGCAAATGAGGGTGTTAATCCAGACTATAAAGACGAGGATGGTCGAACACCGCTGTCATGGGCTGCTGGGGAAGGGTATGAAGAGGTGGTAAAGTTGCTGCTTGCAAAAGAGGGTGTTAATCCAGACTCTGAGGACAAGGACGGCCAGACGCCGCTCTCATGGGCAGCTACGGAGGGGAATACGGCAGTAATAAGCCTGCTGCTTGCAAATAAGGATGTTAATCCGGACTATAACGACGAAGATGGCCGAACACCGCTGTCATGGGCTGCTGGGGAAGGGTATGAAGAGGTGATAAAGTTGCTGCTTGCAAAAGAGGGCGTTAATCCAGACTCTGAGGACAAGGGCGGCCGGACGCCGCTCTCATGGGCTGCTGAGGAGGGAAATACGGCAGTAATAAGCCTGCTACTTGCAAATGAGGGTGTTAATCCAGACTATAAAGACGAGGATGGCCGAACACCGCTGTCATGGGGTGCTAGAATAGGGTATGAAGAGGTGGTAAAGTTGCTGCTTGCAAAAGAGGGTGTTAATCCAGACTCTGAGGACAAGGACGGCCGGACGCCGCTCTCATGGGCCGTCGAGGAGGGGAATACGGCAGTAATAAGTCTGCTGCTTGCAAATAAGGGTGTTAATCCAGATTATAAAGACAAGGATGGCCGGACGCCACGGTCACGGGCCGCTAATAAGGGCGTTATGGTAGATATATGGCAACCTGCCAAAAGTGGCTTTGACCCTCACGTGGAAAATGTGAGCGTCTCTAACTTGGAAAATGTTGAATACAAGATGGTGAATTTTCGCATGGATTGGATTTGCGTAAGTTGAGCATTTATTAATGTTTACTAATTTTGGGCTAAATTTCTCTACGAAGATAGTTGCTCTCTCTTTTAGGTTGTGTTCCTTCAGGTCGAATCCTGGTGTTTCAATTATCTAGAGCAAAACTTCTCACAGCTAACCAAACCCTTAGTCTTGTGGGTATTATGGCTATGATTATTTCAGCGAGCAGAAGCCTGGCGCCATCGAAAATTTGGCACAACGCCTGATGTCTAGTCGTGCCGTGATTACTGCTAAGCTCGCTGGACAAAGATCAATACCCATGCTCAAATATATTTCCTTCACCGCTCGGAATTTGCTTCATACTCTGACAAAATGGATCAGAGATACGAGCAGTCTGATCTTACCTATCCACAACTCTCCCGCCACTATCCAGAGACAGTCACGAAGAAGTCTCAGTCACGATACATCTAGTGCAGGAGACAGCCAGCCCTCCCCAAATTCCCCAGCTTCCTCAGGTCCATCCAATACCTCAGGGCAATCAAAGGTATCAAAACACGAAGATTATATGCTACTTTGCATCAACGATAGCCGGTGGGCCACAACTCGAGATGACATGAGTGTAGCAGCAATAACATCTGATCGCGAACTATTTAAGGAAATGCGATCAAAGTACTTTCTGCACAGAGGACGGCCGCGTCGATGGCTGAGCATCCAGACGCTGCAACGCATAACTTTTGTTAAGGTGAGCGTGAACTCCTCAACACGTTGGTGTGAAATCAACCGGGCAATTGGATAGTTTACTAAGTTACCCCAGTTTGCTCTTCGGAGGGGAAATGAAGTAGACTGTATTGAACGTGATACTATCCCACCAGCTAACGTAGATCACTACGATTTTGACCCTCGATTGCCAGAATTTCTGCCTCCTATTGGCAATAATTTTCTCATGCACCGGTTCCTCAACCGATGCCCGGAAACGCAATTGGATGAAATCTGCCTGAAGCAAATCCCGAAGCGGAGGGGAAAGAAGCCGGAGTACGGAGTAGATCCAGATAACGGCACTGGTTGGGGCCTACATTTTCAAGAAGGCATAGACTGGTTTCGATTTTTCTTCTTTGGGTTTCTCGGGTTTCTGTCTAGTCTTCTTTTTGGGGTTCTATGGTCTGATTGGCATGGCAGTGTTCAGGATGGCTTTACGGTTGCAACGTATATCCTGACGTTTGAGCTTTTCACAATGGGGACGATACAGATGGCCTTACAGTAATTTCTCATCACTATTTCCATTAGACACAAATTACTACAACCTATCACGCGCGTTTTCTTCGCCAGATGCGTGACAGTTCGGCTTTCTCTTAAACCCAGGAGTTTGCGTATAAATTTTCCACAAGTTGTTCGAAGAAAGAAGTGACAGCGCTTCTTCTTGAGCAGCTGATGCCGTCTGCAGTACGTTCCCTAGCGTTCGCCTTGGGTATTAACTAGATTGGTTTTCCTGCCGCCACTAACGTGTTCGATGGTAAGTTCATGCAGAACCCAGTCAAGCCCAAGGATGCGTAGTACAAGACTGTTCTTCAAACCTTGACTTCGCATGCACGCTCAGTGCAAGACTTGATATGGTAAAGCGGATTCACATTAATTTGCTCGGCTTGTAAGGGTGAATGAATCCGACTCCAGAAGTAAGGCGCCGAGTAGTGAGTTTTGAAGACTTTAACCCTCATTAACTTTCCTGTTAGAGAAGCCCCTAGATGTAATAGGATAGAAGAGGCACAAATGATAAGCATTGTATCCTAATGAACTAACAGGAGGAAGCATGAAGACGAAGAAGACGCAGAAGCCGGCGGAGTTTATAAGGTCCTGCCAAGGCCTCGTACGAAGGATCCGAGGCGAGCCGAAGGATCCACATAACCAGGGCCCAGCCCTTTACATAGGATCTATTCATCACTCCGGCCTGCATGAAGTAGGTAGTTTGGATTTGGAACGTTTGTATTGGGGGCCAGAGCTCGTCTCGCCTCACGTGATTGACTGATAGGCTCAGGCTCGTACTTAGGCTCGTGATAGGCCCTGTGAGCGTTTCGCTTGCCTTGAAGCTTGCCGTGAGCTTGGCAAGACAGGTCTATCAGAGTAGAGAGAGTAGAGCTTCTCTATCGATCAGTGAGGTGTTTATCCGCCTGAACGGAGACCGAGACGAAGCTGGGAGATGCTATCTAAAAAATAAAAACAAAAAACAACGCTGAAAGGGACGGCGGGTGGGTGATTCAAATCGTCGATCAAGCGTCGCGTGAGAGGCTTGATGAGATGAGCTCACATGAGGTGGATGTGATGAGGCTGAGATATCTCGTCGCGAGAATTCTTGTGGATGAGGTGCTTAGCAGCCTTACCATGAATAGAACAATACATATATCTGGGCATGCGAACACCTCACTCCTCCATTTATGACATCCACGGAGCATCATCATCGAACACACCGACCACCGAGAACGCCACTCTCACTCTAACGAGATCACGAACATTTCTTCTGACTTTCATCACCCATCTCTTTCATTCGTTTGGTAGCTAGATACAACGAAATTGCAACAGTCTGCTGCCAAACCTCATTTCCTTTGTGAACGTCATCCTACCATCAGTGCATTGCTGCTTCGGACATTGCATGGCTGCGAGTCGCCTTCTACCCTTGTGATTTTCTGTATCACACGCTTTACTCCACCGCAATAATTAATTATTACTATGTAATTTTACATTTTGGCAAGCAGGCCAACCTCTGCCCACAACCTTACAGTTCAACACCCTTGGCCAAACTTCTAGTCAATTCCCTAAGAACACATACAGAATTACCACACTCACAAGGTTATGGCGGGTACGGGTCAGCCATCCTCCCCACCAGTGCACCGCTAGTGCAGGTAAAGTCTACCGAGGTTCTGTACGCATCTATATTACCAAATATTCCACTGCTTAATCATGCCGGTGGCGATTTGACACCCAAGCGCCGTGGGCTACGCCCAGGATAGTAGTTTATACCAATTATGACTGCCCAGTGAGTAGTTGTTTGAGGAGCTTCGTTGGCCATGTGCTGGGTCGTAGAGTGACTGTAAATGGAACTATAATGTACGGAATTAATTTAGATACCAACGTGGAGAAAGTATTAGACTTGTGAAGACGAAAGGTAGACTGCAAAGCCTTTTTAAGAGAGATGTCACTGGCATGTTACTTGACCGGACCGCTATTTGTTCTTGCTGACCGGTGTGCCCCGCTATACAGTGCTCCAAAGACTCTAAGTGAACCAGGTGAGAAGGCGATAATGGGAATGTAATTTATAGGCTAGACAGGTCTTAAATGTTTAAAAGTAACTACAGCACACTATTTATATATAATTTTAATAAAGCTCGGCGTGTGCGCAGAGTTATACTCGCTTGGAGTCAAAGTGCCCCTTATATTTTCCGGCACGGGTGGTTTTCCGCCACGCATGGAGGGACGTTAGCTCGTGACATACATGGATTTGTATGGCATTGAGAGTGGTATTGAGTTGAGTAAATTGAATCATTTGGATATCCAGTATTTTCCAGGTGTAACCTGAAGTAATTATATAGTAAACAAACTCTCATGCAAATGCGGAACGGTTAAATGATTCGCCACCAGATGTCGTCACCGCTACCAGGGAGGGGGGCCAACCCGCATCAGCCACACCTTCTCTTCATAAAGCAAGATCGTAGGTATTTTCTCACGAAGAGATTATGTTGGTGGGGGTTTACGATTTGGTATATCACGTTTCTGTATCTAATTGCCAAGGCGAGACGTGTGGGATTACAGAAGATTAGGGTACAACCCATCTATGTTCGCAAGGCATATGTAATTCACGTGAAGGTTGAATTCCAATACAGCTTTCTAAAATTGGCTTAAATTCACGGGTTGGAATATACATTTGACCATGCGCTAGGAATCCAGAATCAATTAACTGCTAACTGTTGTCCATGCGTTAATATACCACTCGAACTCCAGAATAGAGAGAGCAGCCCGAGGATCACTGTAACAGGAACGGAGGCACCTTGTAAGTCATCCGGGTGTTTGTTAATCCACCATCCCCAGAAGCCGAACGGAACAAGAAATAAGATGAAATGATAAATCGCCACATAAGCGGCAGAAATCACGTGTTTGGCCTCAAGACCCCAGGCATAGACGTCTATAGGGTTACTAGATGTTGTATCGAATATTTTGCGTTTCTTCGGAATACAGGCTATGGCACTGGATGTATCTAGCTGTGGCATGCACTCATGAAGGAATGACCAACGACATGGCTGCTCACAGGCATTGAGATACATGGAAAATTCGTGACGGGATATTGGAGGGTTCGTTGCCTTTGGCGGTCGCGGATTATATGCATATTCAGGGTCGTTCGGTAGATCCTTACGATCTATGATGATCCACTTTGGCGCAATCCTTTTGAACTAGGCATTTTAGTCAGCTGTAATTACACAAGTAGAGCTAGGGGATTCGAGCCATACCTTCACAACTTCGCAGTAATCTAGTCTCCAAAAAGAGAACCATAATCGAAGTCTTCCGCGATTAGCTCGGTAATGTTGTCTTAGCGAACAATAGAAGCTGCTGTCGTTGCTATGATTATTAATTGGAATATGGTTGATTTTCAGAGTCCGACGAGATCCTTGTACTCCAAACAGGACCCATGATTGGATTGTAGTGGCAGCATGTACTAACGGGGCTGCAGATTGCTGGTTTGCGATAACTGCCCCCTGCTGCTGGGATTGGTCTTGATCCGCGTTGGATTGACCAGCACTGGCGGACTGTGATACCTGGCCCGTCGTTGTCGACGACATAGCGTTGCATGCAGGAGTATATCGTTGGCTTGCACTTGATATAGGTGTTGCTGTTCGAATGATGCTAGCTAAGCGTGTCATCCAGGATATCGTATTCCTTTTCACTTTGCATCGGTGTGGCCATGGCGGGTTTTTGTCAAAGTTTGGGAGCATTTGGTTGATAAGTTCAGCTTCTTCAAGAGATATCTCCTTCCAAAGGCGGTCTCCACAAAACTGCCTAAGTTTAGTTTTCATGGCTCGCTCACGATAAAATGATGCTTACACATTGCCAGAAGAGTCGCGTTTCATCATCTCGTAGAATTGCCATTCGAGGCTTCAGAGGCCACCAGTCCCATTCCAATTGGGTGTAGTCTTC
The DNA here is from genome assembly GCA_001599595.1 of Beverwykella pulmonaria. NCBI lineage: Eukaryota > Fungi > Ascomycota > Dothideomycetes > Pleosporales > Melanommataceae > Beverwykella > Beverwykella pulmonaria. Next base: position 4,236,484 of record BCHH01000002.1, read on the forward strand.
AACAAATGCTTTCATTTGGTTAACGAGAGACATATTTTGCTGCGTTGAAAGCCAGATTCGATCCCTAGGAATTGTCTGTACAACCTGCTTTACTGGTCGAGGAAGAAGAAGCTCCCTAGCATCATTAAGCAACGTTTGAAACGACCTAGAGTTTCGGAAAAATCTCTCCATTTCAGCGAGATGAGGAAGTTCCGCTTCATCATGTTCGATTTCTGAATCTCCATCTTCACTTGAGGAGTAATCATGATCATGTTCTTGATCTTCCTGGGCATTGCTTTCAGCCTTAGGTAGCTCAGGCTGTTGGCGGACTATTGAGTCAAGATCAAGGCGTGGCACCTTTTCGATCCAACTATTGAGCCATTCGGCTTTCGTTTGCGCCTGCTCCTTGGCAAGGCTTTTTATCTTTCCGGTATTTTCGTCATTATCCGGGTCGATGAGCTTCGCAATTGCTCTGCATATCTGTAATCTGCCTCGTCGGCTTTGCAACAAGTGCACGCTTATCTGCTCTAGCTCAGTCGCCGCATCTTGAAGCAATCTTCGATAAAAAGATTTAAGGAGTATTCGAAAAGTGTTGATAAAACGATCTCTACCCATTCTACTGAAAATTTTGTTACACAACGGGCCTAGTTCTTTGTCATAGGCAAGAAACTGAGCTAAATGGGCCTTTCCCTCATTTTCCACTGGAGCAGCTTTCAAGGATCTTTCTGAACATATATCGAATAAGTCAGAGTCAACAGAGTCGATGTCGTTATCCCGTAGGTGCTCTACATCATCCTTGTCGTTGAGATTAGGTGCCCTGTTCTTTTCAATTTGGGAGACTAGACCGTCTGCTCGACTTTGTGAGGCATAACCAGAATCGGTTGGTGCACTCGCTAATGCTGCCTTGGTGTCAGCTATCTCATTCCCTTTTGCTGAGTTTGTTTGGAGCGCGCTACTGTGGTCTCCACCCTGTGTGTTGACGTCTGGGCTAGCGATAGGACTGTATGATATTGGAGTGTCGCAAGTAGTTGCTGTAGCTGGGATGGCGTGAGGATTAACGATGAGGGGGCTCTCCCCAAATAATGTTTGCGCAATGGTTTTAGAATCAGATTGGTCGGCAGCCCGTCTCTGAATCTCATCTCGCCATCGCTGGGCTAGTGGTATTAAAAGGCCTATGTTCTCCATGCGATCTCGATGTTGAGCATTGCCTGATCTACAGCAATTACACAAGATATACTCTTGGAGTATATCGAGATCGACACTCTCGTTTGAGCTTGCAATAATAGTTTGATGCAGTTTGATTGCTTTTCTGTTATCACTTTCTTGGCAGTACCATCTGCATCGTCTGCCTTGCAGGGTGAAAAATATGCATCTATTTTCTTTTGATGGATCGAGTTCGTAGAATGGGATAAAGAAGTTTACACCTGGATTGTAACTCATTGCAGGGGTGCGAGATATAGCCCGAGTTTGATTCGGTTCCTCAGCAAGAAAGCTGTTCAGTTAACCGGCTAAGGCCCGTTGGGTAGTGTTGATCGATAAGAGTGAAGGGGAACTGAGCTGCAGTGCTTGTAATAAGCGCACGGTTGCGAGCGTATCCTCATAGTCTTCACCAAGTGTCTTCTTCTGCCCGTCTGCTGTTTGTTGAAGTAGCATCTTAGCCTCACTGTACTTCTTCTGATCGTAGAGTGTGCGTCCTAGTCGGTACTTGCTCTTAAGTGTGTCTTTATGGTCTCGGCCGAGTGTCCTCTCCCGCCCGTTCGCTGCTTGTCGGAGCAGCTCCTCAGCCTCGCTGTACTTCTTCTGATTGTAGAGTGTGAGTCCTAACCAGTACTTGCTGCCAAGCGTGTCTTCATGGTCTCGGCCGAGTGTCCTCTCCCGCCCGTTCGCTGCTTGTCGGAGCAGCTCCTCAGCCTCGCTGTACTTCTTCTGATYGTAGAGTGTGAGTCCTAACCAGTACTTGCTGCCAAGCGTGTCTTCATGGTCTCGGCCGAGTGTCATCTCCCGCCCGTTCGCCACTAGTCGGAGCAGCTCCTCGGCCTCACTATACTTCTTCTGATTGTAGAACACAAGTCCTAAGTTAAACAATTTTTTTCTTACATCTCTGCCTACATCTCTTACATCTCTGCCTACATCTCTATATATAGACTTTAAGGACATTCTGCTCTCCTAGTTACAAGTATGTCCGCCTCCTGGAATTGCTATTGTAGATCGATACGTACACGTAGCAGAGCTATTGGGGCGGAAAACCGCGTGAGGTTCGATTACGGCAACGCCAGTTCTACTGGCTTTCTTTAAGCTTACGTATGGCTGGGTTGCACTAATAGGGTTGAGAGTAGGTTTTGGGGTAGATAGGAGTATATTGTAGGAGAGACGAATCGCTGCCAAGCCACGTTGGCAGTAGCGGGGGAACACTAATAGTTACATCACGTGACTCATGTACCAATCACATGACTCCTGAGCCAATATTACCTCCGTACAGGCCCGGTACCGGCTTTACATTTATAGGCTATGTTAAGAGCGGGTCCTGGATCTTATGGCGTTGTCACGTAACAGGTAGGGATAAATTCATCCTAAATGGTGGAGGGTGAGAGGGGTGAATACAATATAGATGTCGAAGCAGGGAAAGGGTAATGTGATAGATAATATGTTCCTAACAGGCGAGAGGCTTCACGTGAGCAGCGTCGATTTTAGGACAAGTGCATGCAGCAGATACAACTGAAAATTGACTATGCAGACTATCAGACATGGTTCTGTGGCTCTGTGGCTCTGTGGCTCTGTGGCTCTGTGGCTCTGTGATTTACAGATCCAACAATCTATCGCTATCAAGAATTTCACCACCATACGTTGCTGCATCGCCAGAACTTGATGCCCCATAGATTCGTATGTTATTTATAACCTTATACACTTTTTTTATGCTACTTGGCGCTGCGGCGTGCAACTATCGCGAAAACAACGTTGCGATGTGTAAAACGTGAGCGCCTCTGGGTGTAGCCTACAGCTAGCTGCCCTCCCTCCCAACTCCCTTCCCTCCCTTCCTACTAACCACTACTCTCTAGTGCTAACCAACCTAAGTCCTTGTCAGGCTCGTCGTTCGTAGGGTACTGTATTCTACAGCACCCTTAACAGTGTCACTCCGTGACATAGAGGGAGAGACAACTGCTATATAAGCATGATAGGATGTTCTAGTGTAGATTGGAGCATAGTAAAATACATATTCTGAGGTGCTCTAGCAACATACCTTTTCAGTCTGCCTGTATATCTTGTTCTACTGGGTCGTAGGTAATTTGCAGACACACTTCTTAGGGATAAGCAAGCATAAGGGATACTCCATATCCCTCAACCTACAGCGAGAATCAAATGTCTTCCGGCCATCATAACTAGTCAAAACATCAAGCAAAGAGCAAACAATTGGGCTCGTCGAAAATGTGCGAATATATTATGCGAATTTTGATGCTTTCCCACCATGCATGACAGTAACCGTTTCCAAGATGCCAGAAATTAAGAGAAATACCATCACATTAATGCGTCGCGAGATCGACGGAGCCAGCTAAAACATGGGCAGTATTTCATGCCAGAGAAAAAGTTGTCCTCATCGACCTCCAATAATCATCTTTAAGTGCACTTGCCCCACTTCGGCTGGCACCAGTTGGCAGCGCCGCAGAAGTCGGCTGTGGTTCCGCAGAAGTTTGATCCGGAGCAGCAGAGGCCAGTGGCACACTTCTTGTTGACGATGGGTCCGCAGTCTTGGCCGGCTTGAGCTACTCCAGCGCCGGAGGTGGGCTGAGGCGGCTTGGCCATGGTGTCGCACTTTCCGTAGCCCTTCTGGCAGCCAGTTCCGCAGTAGAGAGCCTGGTCCTGAATGTCGTTCTTGGGACCGCAGTGTCCGGCAGCCGAGCAGCAGCGGTAGAAGTATTTCTAAAGAACGTCAGTGGGTGGGATTGTGATCATGAGGGAGATGCTACGTACGTTGGTACCAACACCGGGGCAGGTCACGCCGCCTTGAGCGCTACCGCAGACATCGATCTCGGGAACCGTGGCGGGGAAGGTGGACGTTGCCTTGCTGGTAGCCAAAGTAGTTGGGGTGGCGCCCTTGCAGGAGGATCCGGCACCGGAGAAGGCCTTCTGGCAGGTCGTGGGATCACAGTAGGCGGCACCGACGTCACACTGTTTCGAGTCAGTCAACGGTACTACGAGATAGGGGCCTTGGCGTATTCCATGCGATTGGAGACGACATGAGAAGGTGGACGTACCCATCCGTACTGACTGCCTGTGGAAAGAGTTAGAGTCAAATCGCGTCATTGTTCCTGGTCAATACGTACAGCATTTGCCGGCAGCACACACTTGATTACCATATTTCGGGCCACAGTTCTGGGCGAAAACGGCTGACGCAAGCGCAACAACGGCGAAGATAGAGTAGCGCATTTTGATTCGAGGCGAATTATTAGACTGAAAGATGTAGTAGTATGAAAACGAATGGACACTATTAAATAATAGCAGGAGGTGAATCAAGAGCGAGAGTCGTGGTGAGATGAGGAGACGGGGTAAACAGTCCCCTTTGTATTAATAGCCCCCGAGGCTAGAACGCGGCACACCCCATTAGCAGGGATAGCCACAGCAAAAGCGCATGAACAAAAACAGTGAGGCTGAGCCAGTTTGCCGCGCTCTGGTAGGCTCTAGTCGTGCTAAGCTTTCTGTCAGCGATCCATGGCCAGAAACGAAAAGAGAACGGCTCCTTAAAAGGGGTGGGTCTAAGCGAGAATTACCCTGGCTGTCTGCATGTTTTTACGGAGGTCCGGCGGCGCCTGACACCCGAACACGAACTTCGCGGCACGGCAGGGGGTAAAGATCAAGGGCGCGACACCGCGTATGGCTGTTGGTGGCTCTGGGCTGGCGCATACGAGGTGATCCAGCTTTGGTGTTTCCAATGAAATTGTAGTGGAATCGCTAGGCTGCCAAAATGAACGTTAGACAATATTGGACCCTATTTTCGGGCATTCTTTACGTACCTTTTCTCCGCAACGTTCGTAACGTGCAACGAGCCACACCTTGAACCTTAAGAACTATTGATACACTCTTTGTGGGTAAAATTCAGGCGACGGTTCAATTGGTTTACTGTTCCTTGGGTTTTGTACTTCGCACGCGCTATACTCCTACAAAATCAATACTTTACAGTAGATACGTGGTAATGCCCTGATACTCCATTGGGAGAAAAGTGTGGAAATGAAGTGGGATTTCCAGGACTGTGGCGTAACTGCAAGCGGGCAGAAAAGGAATCGGGGTCAATTAAGCAAATGCCAAGCGCTGATCCATGAGCGAATCATGGGCAAGCTCGATTCGGGGCGATTTTGTGTCTTCACCGGTCGGCTCGAAAGCTGAGGGTGCACGGGTTAACGCCCGGTCCTCATTGCTCACGCAACGGTCAGGGGCAAAATTGGGGGAAATTTGCTGGCATGATCACCGTGCATATCTACCGATAAGCTTTTCACTCTCCAGCCTGGATCAGGTACCCTCCATCAACTGGTATGGTCCTAGTGTAGTTATTAGCTGTGTTTCTTCTTTTCGTGTCTCAGTCGTGAATCTCCACATACCTGACCATTTAGATACTGACAACTAGCTGCGAAAAGTATGGCTGCGGCCATGTCACTCTCCTTACCCGGTCGCTGACTCGGCAGATTTCCCTTGTGATCCTTGGGTATCTCGCTCTTCTGGTCGTCCTTGCTATCCTGAGTTGTCATTTCTGATGGGAAAACACCGGGAGCAATGCTGTTGATTCGGATCTTGAGACCAGCCTTAGCGACCTCGGTAGCTAACATCCTATTCAGATGGACCGTTGCCGCTTTGGAAGCATTGTACGAAACTACATGCGAACGTACGAAGTCAGCGCAATTGTTGCGGGGCAAAAGAGATGCTGGTTGGGGTTATGTACAATGGCCTTGCGAGATCTTGACGAGCCCGCTGATGCTGGAAATATTGATCACGCATCCCGAATAGCCATAGTGAGTGTCGGTAGCCTTCTGGAGCAGGGGCAGGAATGCAGTGGTCATGAGATATAGGCCGACGACATTTGTGGCATACTGAGATGTCCACTCATCAACAGAGGTAGGATCGAAGAGGTTTTTGCGCAGTTCCTCAGCACTCTCTGCTTCAGTGGACGTCTTCGGCGCCGCGATACCTGAATTATTTACCAAAATGCAGAGACATGGCTCGCGAGACTCGATTTCCTGGACGATTTTCCTGCCCGAAGCATCAGAACCGAACGAGATCTCTAACACCTTCCCGATCAGGCTCACTCGACGCTCTCCTTCTCTGACACATCTCCCACCATCGGAATGATCTGGCCCTCGATATCCTTGCCATAAATCTCCGCCACGCGGTCAAGCTTCTCTTCTGTGCACCAACGATATAGACCTTCGCCCCGTTTATGGCAAGAGTCTGTGTGATCATCAGGCCGATGCCTGATCCACCACCGGTGACAAGCGCAGTCTTGCCTTTGACATTGAACATATCAGAGACCTGGAAGTTGGCCTTGTTCGACATTTTCGGGTCTGGTTTTAGACGTCGTTTGCTTGATAAGTATGAATTGGGATTTTCTCAACTGAGATATGAAGGAGGTGAGGTTGATTTAAAGAACGAGCGCCGTTGGCTGTGTGACGGTGCTTGACGTCACTAGAAATTCGACCCACATGGTCAGAAGGCGCGGTTGCACAAAACGCGCTTGGGTGACGCCTCGACTCTTAGCATTGCTGTTTGTGCAACCAATGCAACAAGATATTCTCCTGGACAACCCCCTGGAGATATTTCCATCCAACATTGTGAAGGGAGGCGTTGATGGATCACGCTGTCCAACATTAAGGAGTATATGAAAGCGCTATAAACGTTGCTACAGATGGTGGAACCGCGCGTCCTTCAAGCGGCGAAACGGTATGCTAGGAATACCAAAAGGGATACTGACGAACGATGGAGCGTGCTCACATGGATTGAATGCTCTGCCGACTCTACCGTATGGGCTTGGTTATTTACCTGACAAAGCCGCGGTGTAGGAGCACATGAAATGTCATACAAGTGAAAGAAATGACTACCTTTTATTTTATACTGTAACGACATGGGATTCCGCGCTCTCGTGTCTGTCTTTTACGTGTGGAGATCCCCAAGGTAACGAGCTTGACAATCTACTCGCTCGGGGTATCTTCCTCATTTTGCTTCTTGTACCATACAATCCATGCAATGACCAGTGTCAAGATCAAAACGAGGACCGTCGTGACTTCCGTAGAGGGTATCCTTACGTGAGAAGGGGATGATAGTCAAAGCGAGGTCTTATCGTCACCGAGAGGAGGAATTTGCTGGTTTAGGTAGGCTTCTAAGTGATCAATCTCCTCGGGGTCTGCGCTGTGCACCAGATTCCTGTTCAAGTCCGTAAGTATGTGGATTGTATGAGGGGGCATACACGCCTACTTGTATGTCCTGAAATCAACCTTGTAACCCAGGCTGGTAAGCTCTTCCGCACTCAGCTTTCCGTACTTGTGCGCGACGACCTGATCTGCATCGCCGTGGCCCATGAAGATGGGCGTGTTCTGGTTCGGGCTGTCGGCCGGAATGAGCTCCTTCAGCTTCTTTTGCAACAGCAAGTAGCAGCTCAGCCCGAAGATTCCGCCCAACTGGTTCTTGTATGTGACACCTGAGATCAAGGCCATTGCACCTCCTTGTGAAAAACCCCCGATGACAATGCGATTGGCAGGAATGCCTTTCGCGACCTGGGCATCGATGAGGGAGTGGAAGTATTCGCGAGACCGATGGATGCCGGCCTCGTCCTCCTCGCGGCTGGCGAGGTCACTGAGCGATTTGATGTCGTACCAACCCGGCATTCTCATTCCCATATTCTAGGGGTTTCGATAAGCTCATGTACAGTGTAACGCTGGCAAGATAGGGTCCAACGCTGGGGGCTGGAAGGGGCAAGGCGGGGTTTGGTAGTTGCTGAGGGATGTGACGCACCAGAGTAATAGGTATCTGAGGCGCATTCGGGAAGATAAAGGTGACTTCCTCAAACTTGCTTCGCAGTCTCCAGTTCTCTGCGAGGAAGAGCCTGGATGTCAGTTAGATTCCTCATCCCGAAGCTTCGCAATGCCCCGCTCACCAGCCTGCCCCGCTGTCGCCGAGACCATGAGCGACGATAACAGTCGCGGTATGTCGCTTCAGAGCCGGAACAACCAAGGGCGCTTTTCCAGCCATGTCGGAATCGTAATCAATCAATGAAGAGGTTCAAGAGGGGTTGGTATTGATTAGTTCTTGATGATCGCGGGGCAGAGGTGTTGTGTGACCGGCGGCCTGGACCTCGGCGCGCTAGCGTGTTCCTGCATCGCGCTAGAAGGTCCCCAATCAAGACGTCATCCATCCGAGTCAACACTCACGCCTCCAGCCGTCCACCGTCTCCTTTCTCTCACCTGCATTGGAATTTCCGGGAAGCATAAATGCCTTTGCTTCTCATCTCACTCTACCAATTGGCCATCCTGACTCTCCGCTCATTCTACCACCTCACGCCTCAGACTGTATTTAACAATCCTTCGCTCAAGGGGATCACTTGACACTCGTTTCTCGCTTTCAAGCTTCCTCCACACTTCCAGCATGGCAACAAGAGTCACGAGGGGCTCTGCTGCTAAGCCAGTTGAGCCACTGCAGCTTTCCAGCCCACCAGGAACTTCAGGGCCTCCTAAAAGTCGCAAGAGAAAGGCAATCAAAGCCGAACCAGCAGTGATCCCCGCCTCGCCGGCCAAAAATCTCCCAGCAACCCCCAATAGCACTCGCAAACGCCTACGAACCGCTGCTGTCAAGGACGAAGATGTAAATGAGCTCCCTCACAACCTGGGCAGCATTCGTGATTTGCCACTTCCCGATGCCGAGACTGGCTCTCCTGCAACGAACCTGAAAAAGTCCCGCCAGATCGACAAAAGGGCCCAGCCGAAAAGCGAAAGTGTTGGTGAGCGAATCCAAAAAGCCACGCCAGCCTCCCAAACTTCTCCCAAGAAGAGCAAGCACAATCCCTACGGCTTGACCCCTGGACAAACTCCCTACCCGAGTTGGCCTCATCCAACAGCAGCAGAATGTGAAGAGGTGGTTCGCCTTCTGTCGACTATTCACGGCGAGGTCAAGCCACCAAAGACCATACCTATTCCATCTCTCACCGTATCAGGGTGTGGCGAGGTCCCGTCTGTCTTGGATGCTCTGATCCGTACCCGGCTTTCAGCTGCGACTTCCAGCACCAATTCCTCGCGTGCATTCGCTGGTCTTGTAGCCAAGTTCGGCATTCTGAACGAGGGCGTCGGAAAGGGTAGTGTGGACTGGAACAAGGTCCGACTCGCCGACGTCAAAGACATCTTTGAAGCCATCAAAAGTGGTGGTCTAGCAGATGTCAAGAGCAAGGATATCAAGAAAATCTTACAGATGGTCTGGGAGGAGAACCAAGCGAGGAGTGCTGCGCTCGCGTCCTCATCCTCTACTACTATCCCAGGTTCTTCGAATGAGGCACCCGAGGAGAAAAATGCAGAGGTTGCCAGAGCCGAAGGAAACGTTCTCTCCCTCGATCATCTGCATCTCATGTCCAATGATGACGCCTTCAACGAAATGACGAAGTATCCTGGTATTGGACCCAAAACCGCGGCCTGCGTTCTTCTTTTCTGTCTGCAAAGGCCTTCATTCGCGGTTGACACTCATGTTTTCCGCCTCTGCAAGTGGCTTGGTTGGGTTCCTCCTCCTGGCGATGAGCGAGGCTTAGCACCTGGGGCCAAAGGCAAATTTTTCGGACCGTCGCGAACCTCGACATATGCACACTGTGAAATCAGAATCCCGGATCATCTAAAGTACCCACTCCATCAGCTCTTCATCAAGCACGGCAAAACGTGTCCAAGATGCAGAGCCATCACGGGCAAGGGGAGCGAAGGCTGGGAGAAGGGCTGTGTCATCGATCATCTGGTCCAGCGCGGTGGTGGAAAAAAGGGTGGTGGTGCGAGTCTAGCCAAGAAGGTGAACAGAAAGAAGAAAACGAAAGATTATGATGTCGAGAGTGAGCCGGAGAGCAGCGAGCTGAGCGATCTAGGGAGTGACGACGATGCCATCGAAACGTTGTTGAACTGATGGTTCCAACGGGTCAGGAATTACACAACGCCTGTGATGGATACGGAATTTACTGTAAGAATATAATTTAATTTCAATCGCTTGACTATACATGGCCCTAATTGTGTTAATCTTTTCTCTTCGTACGTTCAATATTTACCATCACCGTCTTTACGTTTCCCACAAGTCAATCCATCTCAGTGAGTGTCTTGTAGATGCCGAATATCGCCTTTGTCCTCACCGGACGAAATTCGGTCTCGGATATCTTGTCTGCAAGAACAATTTCATCTCGAGTACGTTTGGTGTGGGGTCAATATCGGAAAGTGTGGAGAAAGCGGATGCCGGTAGAAGCCACCATCTCCCTCAATCTGCAACCCTGGTCGCCAAGCCTGTGAAAGTAATTGCACAAAGCTTCATTCGACGTCGAGAGCCAAGATCGTCGCAGCAAAGTGATTTCTGGAACGGCGTTTCATTGGGGGGGGATTGTGTATATTGCGGGTGCACTCTCTAAGTGTTTTTCTCGGTAGTAGTGTCTTGGCTGCGAATTTCGAGATGAAGTGGTGGTTGTAATATGCGACCCTTGACGATAACGGCTCCGCGATATATGGCCCGCTACCACACTTCCAAGGATCGAATATAGAGTTGCATATTGAATTTGCCAGAACATAGATAGATGATGGAGCTTCGATGTTATTATAAGAGAAGTGTCCCCCAGATCCACTACAGTTTACCCCAAGATTTTCTCCAGCATCTACAGCCATGTTGTTGAAACCTGTGGCACTGGCGCTCCTTGCGCCCACCATCCACGCCCTCCTCCGCTTCTCCTGCTCGCAGCTTGTCATCGAGCGTCTAGATCCTCTGGTGAATCCCGGTGTGGCGCAATCGCCTCATCTGCACCAGGTGATATTCATCTCACAGCAAACGTATCGCTCACATCTGACTTCATCAGATCATCGGTGGTAATGCATTCAATACATCCATGGACCCGGCCGTCTCGCCGGCGGACCAAGCAACATGCACGACCTGCACGTTCTCTGAGGACACCTCGAATTACTGGACCGCAGTGCTCTTTTTCCGCGCAAGGAACGGCACGTTCAAGCGCGTGCCCCTCAAAGGGAATAGTGGATTCGAGTCTTCGAGTGGTGGGATGACGGTGTACTATACGCCCACGTATGCAACGGGCGCCCCGAAGATTACAGCATTTAAGAAGGGGTTTAGGATGATTGTCGGTATGCTAGTTTTGCCTCTCGCTCTCGCTCTCGCTCTCCTATTCAATTTCAAACCAGAGAGAGAAGTCACTGATGTGTACGGGGCATTACAGGAAACCCCACCTTCAGGACCGAAGCTCAAGCCAAACAATTCCGCCAACTAACCTACACTTGTCTCCAAACCATCACCACGCGCACCAACGAGACCCTCGACTTCCCGAAGAAACCTTGTCCAGCGGGTATCATGACCAATGTTAGGTTCCCGACGTGCTGGGATGGCGTGAATTTGGACTCGCCGGATCATATGAGCCATGTGGCATATCCGTCTTCGTACGTTCTATTTTCCTCCTTCCAGTCATCTATGTGAGGAGGTAAAATTGACGAGTCGGTGTAGTGGAACCTTCGAGAGCAATGGGCCCTGTCCTGCAACCCATCCTGTGAAAGTCCCGCAGCTGTTTTATGAAGTCATTTGGGATACAACAAAGTTCAATGATAAGGCGTTGTGGCCCGAGGATGGGAGCCAACCGTTCGTATGGAGCTTTGGCGACAAGTGGGTTGATACCTTCTCCATCCGCGCACTCGCGTCAATCCAGTGGACCCTAACGTGATTTCCTCAGAACCGGATACGGCAACCACGGCGATTACCTATTTGGCTGGAAAGGCGACGCACTGCAGAAAGCCATGGACACAAACTGCAACATCAACTGTCCCGTGCTCAAGACACAAAGTATTGCCACGGGGAACAAGTGTGCGCAGAAGCAGAATGTGGCCGAGAATATCGATGGGTGGCTTACGGAGTTGCCCGGAGGCATGATGATATCGTGAAGCATGTCAATCTGTCTATAGCCAAATTATCTTCTCCAAATTTCACGTCCCGTACGTCTATGATATCCGACACCCGCAACTACCACCATCATAGCAAGAACTTTTTGCAAAAACAACGAGTCACAGCCCAAATACCAGCCATACGAGGACTGTCCCTTCACCTCCTCCTACAATCGGTTTAACGATACAGGCTGTGGACATCTCGAGAATGGTGGCGGTTGTTGTGACGGAAGTGTGCTGCCGGCGCTGACGTAAACGTAAACGGGATGACCAGACCGGTAGATGCAGAAGTACGTGTCCAGATCAAACGGTTGGAGGTGGGCTTGGCGTCTATATCACACCCAGTCTCTACGTCTTCGTCTGAGTACTAGTCGGGGAGGGGGATGACCGTGATGAGGGATAGTCCTGGGAGCACAGCACTCATTTTTTATCCGTGGCTATGTTCTCGACTCTGCCGTAGAGAGGACGTAATCTCTACTTTCATTGTTTCCAACAATCATGAACCATGGCAGTGAAGATTTTTGACGCCCAATGCACGTTCGACCTAGTTCTGTCTTTTGTATTCTGCCGCTGAACACACGATGTCTGAGTCAGAGATTTTTTAGAGATTCAAGTCGACTCTGGAGGGTAAAAAGATCTAGGATCACGAATGAGGAAGCTTTCTATCGCTCTTATTGGAATTAGTAGATATTGTAGTGCTTACTATACCAAATCCCAGTATTATTAATATGTAATAGCCCTCTAGATGTCCAATATAAGTAATTTAAACCCTACGTAATAAAGATAAAACTTGGACTGATTAAGGTAGGGTTAGTCCCGAAGAGTTCTACGGTAGTCATGTGTTGCGAATCTCAAAGTGTGGGCTGCGACAGTGCCATTATAACACGTAGACAGGACAAGCAACATATTCCATGCCTTTCTGATACAATTTACTAGAATCTAAGTGTATCTGAAATGACATATTGTAGTGGGATATCCAATCTCTGCCGCGTTTTACCATCCTCTTCTCCCCAACCCTTTACTCCACATTAGGAATCTGGTCCTCCACTCTCTGCAGCAGAGGCACCCGCTCCGAATTCACCAAATCATCCCCATTGGGATTCGGGTACTTAAACACCATATATTCTCCCTCGCTGATCTTTCCAACCCTCCATGTCCCTGCCTCTTTCGCATCAGCAAAGAACTGCTGGTTCTCCTCGAATGACCGCCCGCCAGATTCGGGGAGGTATATCCACGTCCAGACGCCCGCGAAGAAATTAGTGGCAGCAAACACGAGAAATATATAATAGGATAGATTGTTGAACATAACGGGCGTCAAGAACGTGATAGCGAAATTCGCGAACCCCCAGATGATGACAGAAATAGCGGTCCCTTGAGCACGGGCAGTTGTTGGGAAGATTTCGGTTGGGACGAGCCAGACAGTTGCCAGCCAGCCAATGCCAAACGCGCCTGTTGCGATGAAAAGTACGACAGTACCTAGGAGCCCTGGGATGAAGACCGGAAGATGCAAGGCAGATGAGTTCTCAGCGAGCCCCCCGAAGAGGGCGAGGAGAAGAAATGACGCTGTTAGCACGACAGAGCCTTGGACTAGAAGCTTGCGCCTGCCGAGTGCGTCGATCAAGAGCCAGGCGATGGTCATGAGGAAGAAGTATGATGTGTAGTTCCCGAGGGTCAGGTATTCAGAGGTGCGGACAGGGAAGCCGAGGAGCTGGGTTCGTTAGTCCAATGCAATGGTATAACTTCACAAGCCATCTTACCTCAAAGATTTGAGGACCGTAAACCGAGACAGCGCCGTATCCCGTCAGGGCTTGATTGATCTGGCCCATTATGACAATCATTGTCGGATGGAACTGCGGGTTGCTGGGACTGATCATATCCAAATACGACGTGCTGTCCATATCCTTCTCCTGCTCGTGGACATCTAATAGCTCGTCAAGCTTCGCGTCGCCCTCATTGCCCCAGATGTCGTTCAGTGCGGCCTGGGCATCGCATTGTCGGTCATTGTACACAAGCCACCTCGGCGATTCGGGGAGAATCTTGACGAAGGCCATGAGGAGGATTGGGTAGACCTGCATCACGATGATGGGAGTTCTCCAAGCCCATTGATTTCCCTTCCCGAGGGCTACGGTCACACCCAGGTTGATCCCGAAAGCCATGAGTAGGCCAAAGATGTTGGACTGGAACTCTTGTGCTAATGCCTTGCCGCGGGCCTCGTCCTTGGAGAGCTCCGAGCTGTATGTTGGGATAACGGAGTCGATCCCTCCCACGCCTAGTCCCATCACGACTCGGCCTATCAACATAACAGCTAATGCTCCCCTGGAGTATCCCAATCCCGCCAAAAACATTATGAGATTTCCGAGAGAGGCGGCCGCCAGGCATAGGAAAATTGACTTCTTCCGTCCAATATCGTCGGCGAGCTTCGAGAACAGGACGGCTCCCGCCGCACATCCGAGGTAGTAAATAGAGACCACGACACCGACAATGGGGGACTCTCCACCTATGCCCATGGTGTGGAGGTAATCGTAATTGGTGTTAATTAGGGACATCATGCCCTATGGACTGGTCAGAAAGCACCCTCTATCCGAAGCTTCAACAAACCTGATCGTAGCCATAGAGGGCTATGGCGGTCGAAGAGAAGATGATGATTTGGGTCTGCTTGTCATTGAAGACGGCCTTGACATGGTCGACGAAAACAGCCATGGTGAGGAGTCAATTGGACGTGTGAAGTGCGAAGGTAGTAGCCACGGCATGGCAGGCGCCCTGGTTAAGACCTGAAAAGAAAATTGAGCGGTTCAAAGCTATGATGGTCAGGTGGCTCGCGATGTCTGAAGTTCTCGATGCTTGCGCAGAATGACGGAGTCGTGCATGGCGCTTGACCAGATCGGATGGATCCGATCTGAGCTTGAGCAAGTGGCTGCCCCACTACGTTCACCTTATCGACTGTGTTTTTACTTTGTCACCTTTTCCTCTTTTCATATTCCATGTTTTTTCTTTCATGCATTGTCGCTAATACGGGAATAAAAGTGGAATGTATAGCTGGATTCCTTCTTTTGATCGCCTCTTAAGATCAACAGCATGTCTCCATGCAAGGGGAAACCGCACGATCACACCCAACGATATTCGAACAATATCAAACATGCATCAATCCTCTCGCCCATGTGTGTCTACCTAGGCACCCTTCCATTCGCATAAGACCAGATCATATACCCAACCCCCGCATTCATCCCCAGCCCCGCTCCCCCAAGCACCGCCCTCCCCATCCCCACACCCACCGGCAACCTCCCCCTCCTCATGGCCAACAGCCCCGCCACCGCGCCCGTCGCTGCACCCCCAGAAGCCCACCAATCCGTATCCTCCTCCCCTTTATTCTCTAAAAGCCTCCAAGACCGATCCTGCCACTCTATCTCTTCCCTCCCGCGCATGCGTCCCATTGTAGCCACGACTCCCAATATAGATCCGATGACAATTCCGCGCGCCGAGTGTGTGAGAAGGCGGGGAAAGAGGCTCGTTGTGCTGGAGGGGGTGCTACTTCGGTAGCGGGAGACGAGGTGGGAGGCGGGCGCCGTGAAGAGCGGGATGAAGGAGCCCATCATGGCAGCGGCGCGGACGACGTGGATGTAGAGAATCGTGTGGGCGAGGGGCTGGTCTTCCGCGTAGGCCGTGTGCGGGAAGAGAGATGTCATATTGAGATCGCGAGTTTGTCCAATTGCGCAGTCGTGATGCTAGAGGTTCTGGACGGCTATGTAAGAGCGCTTTGCGACTCTTTACGCGACATGTAGCTGAAGTTGTCCGAAGGAATTGTTCTTGTACGAACAATATCGTTAAGGTGTCGTAGCGTGGTGGCGCCACCTAGGTCGGTTCGAATTGCAGACCAGAAAATCGATCGGACGATAGGAATATCAATTGAGCTGAACCCATCAGGACAATAGATGGTCGGCTTGCTTTTGAATCCTCCCGAGAGAAAGTGGCGTGAGGGGTGGTTCTGGTCTAGGACCGAAGCTGGCGAAACTTGCGACCAGAACGGAGAAGCCACACCCCACGTTCTCGGCGTGAGCGGCCAACTCAGACTCCGACATTCCTTCACTAAACACGAAATCTAACATTCTCGCTCCTTTAGTACTTCGTATGTGTGCCCGAATGCTCTAGGGAATTTAACGGTTTCCAGGCAGAAGACAAAGGATCAGCGAAGCTCTGCAAGGCACCACAATATCTGCCAGCATGACGTTTACGACAGATGCAAAACTAATTTAGAAGTGCTTCGACTGCGCGATCTCTCGTGCCTCAAGTGATGGTTTCCTCACCCTGACAGGAGCGCTTTGTCGTCGATGAAGAGGATGGGGATGGGGATGGTGGCTGCAATTGGCCAGGCACGTAGAGCGGGATCGACGTTCACCAGTCTGGATAGGGACCCAATTTGGCATGCAATTAGGAGGCGACTGCGATCCCGTTGGCGACCTACGTGGATCTAGGACGCTCTCAGATGGGCTGAGCAAGCAGTAGAAAGCCCTGCTGTATCTGCCAACCTGCTCTTTGCAGATAGCGAACTGTTGACATGTCTACTCCTTGGAGGGGAGCTGCAGTTCCAGATGAAATATTACACCTTTAAGGATCATAGAAAGAATTGCCCCAAAGGATAATACAGGAAGCGAGACATCTCAGGAGCATCGTGATTCGATGATACTTTTACAAACTTTATGTTTAGAAAAGCTCTTCTATTTGTACACTATCATCTAGAAGCCTAAGACACTTGTTAGTCACACTCTCAACCATCAACGCCAGCATGAAAATCCACTTACCAGCCTCCGTATTTCCATCGCCCATACTCTTACTCCCACTGCTCCCGCTCTGTATCGAGCCCAGAATACCATCGATGTAGCTTGCACCGCTCCATTTCTGGTGCGTGAGGACGTCGCAGCCGATTTCCTTTTCGCGGGCTTGCACCAGGTTGACGTAGGCGAGCATGCCTTGGTCTTTGAAGGCGCGCGAGAGCTCGCAGGTTATTGTCGCAGTGCTGTGGAGGCCGGCGAGGGAGATGAGTTGGAGGACGAAGCTGGATGGGGTTAGCTGGTTAGGTTTGGAGTTGGGGCAAATGGGGAATGAGGGAGATGGTATATGGAAGGGAGAAAGAGAGAAATCTACAATTACGGGAAGGAGAAGGCAGTGGAGAAGTGATGCAAAATAAAAAGGACTGAAAAGAAAACAATGACGATGCGAAAAGTTCAACATACCCATGCTTCGCCAAATCCCACACAAAGCTCTTGAGCGAATCTTCAGAGAAGCCCTGGCCCATCCAGTTGAAGCTAGGCGAGAGATTGTAGACGAATTTCTTTCCAGGGTACTTCTCTCTAATCTCCCCTGCGAATTTGCCAGCCTTCTCGACGTTCGGGTCGGCCGTCTCCACCCATAGGAGGTCGGCATAGGGGGCAAACTCCTTGGCTCGCTTCGTGGCAGCGGCCATTCCAGCCTTGTAGTGGTAGAAACCCTCACGGGTGCGCGGGATGTCCCAGTTGAAGAAGACGGGGGACTTCGTGTAGCCATCTGCAAGCTTTCGGCGCTTGAGGAGGGAGAGATCGGGGTTCTCCTTTGTCTCTTTCAGGTAGGAATCAATGGTCGATTGAGACGCTCCTTCGTTTTCAAGATGCTTCACCACGGCCTCGTCAAAGGTGACCAGCTTGTGCTTCTTCACCCATGCTGCTTCGTACTGATCGATCTCCTTGCCCGGTGCACCGGCTGCCTCCATATTTTGCAGGGTTTCTGCCAGCGGCTCCGAGTCCTCCGTCACACCCATGATGAATTCGTGGTCTCGTACATCGACCGCACTGCTGATTAGTTTCCCACTCTCAGAATCGGTTCGGGCGATGACCAGATTTTCGCAGCCCATCATATCCCACTGGAATCTTGCGGCAACAAGGCGGTTGATGTGATCTCCGACTGGTACAAGGACCTTACCAGCAAGATGTCCGCATTTCTTACCGCCGTGGAGCTGGTCTTCGAAGTGGACTGCAGCGGCACCGTTTTCGGCAAAGAGCTTGGCTAGCTTAATGACTGCTGATAAGCCGCCGTGACTGTGGAGTGGTTAGAAGTAGATTCGAAGTCTTAGACGCAAAATACGCACCCTGTATCACCATCGGCAATGATGGGTCGCATGTAGTCGAGATATGGGGTCTTGGCACGCTCCTCGGGGCTCATCTTGCGCCTGTTGTCCCAATTCTTCCGGTCGTGAAGCTGCTGTGCCTTGAACAATCGCTGGACTTGGTTTGGCACAGTGTTGTATGGGTAGTCGCCAAAGTCAGCCGACACTTCGTTCGTGGTGGTCAAGACAGACGAGCAAGCCCAGCCTGAGATGTAGAGCACCTCCTGGTTCGCGGCTTGCTGGGTCATTTGCACGGGGTCAATGGCACCCACTACGATTCAATGGCAGAGCATCAGTTATTGTATTGTCTATGGGGAGCAGAATGAACGCACTAGTATGTACGGGCTCGCCCTTCGCCGCCCGCTCCTCAAACAAATTGAAAAGCTTCCGCGCCATCAATGAGCTTGGATATGTCTGCTGCAGCGCCCCTCTCTTGCTCACGACATCCTCCGCCGAGTATGGTCTTTTAATGCCTTTGTATCGCGGCGATGCCCACCAGTCCTTCACCGCCTGCACCTGCTCGTCGAAGAGCGCATCTTCGGCCTGCCCTGCCTTTGCAGCTTCGGGGAGCAGCTGGAACGAGTCTCCTGGAAGGGCGGACGACACTGGAGGGGTCACTGGCTTGAGTGGTGAGCTCGACATGCGGCACGCCGTGGTGGAGAGAGGTCGGAGGAGCTGTGGTGTTCGGTTCGATATTCTTAGAGATCGACTCTGGCGCGCAACAGATCGGGATACAGTTCGCAACATCGCGTTTTGCGTGTGGAGAGCCGGAATCTACCAGCAGTGCCCGACTCTTTGAGGTCTACAAAGGTTTTCTGGTTGCAGTTATTGGTAATGGTTAGCGATGACTGATGTAGTGAGGCGATGTCGGAGGAGGCGAATGTGTCGAGGTTTGCCACGCGCTGCCTTCTAACCGGGCGGCCGACAATGTCCTCTCGTACGCGGAGGTAAGAGTCTTTGAGGAACGAGGCGCGTTCCCATGGTCGTTGATGTGTAGCGGGGGATAACTTTCTCCTCCCCTCCGAGCGGACCGAGGGTAGCCACAGGGCTAGCCGTCTTGGAGCTTTACCGAGGGGCAGCTCAGTGCTCAAGGGCGCATCAACGGAGCACAAGCACCTCGTGAATGCCAATCGCCGAGGGCTACCGCTGATTCCCTTCTTCCTTGCCTTCTCTATAACTACCATTCACCGCTAGGACCTTTTGTTTCGCTGTTTGGAGCTGTATCTTGAAGAATCGCTACCCTCCCCGCTACACAGTACCCCTGCTACCCCTCATCAATATGGCGTTGAGCGCACGCGCAGCAACAAGAGCTCTGCGAGCTGTCAGGGTGGGTAACAACAGGATTTAAATTCGAGTTTAGCGCTAATTCCAGCTTCACCAGCCCTCAGCGGTGCGACCTTTTGCTTCTGGTATGCGATTGGGTACTCTAGCCTATCCGTACTCGAACTAACTAGCCCCCCAGTGCAAGCATGCAGTTACTCTTCCTCTGCTGAGCCAGACCTCAAGGACACCTTCAAGAAGGTCCTGCCCGCGAAGCGCGAATTGCTGAAGAAGGTCAAAGCCCATGGCGACAAGAAGCTTGGAGATGTCAAGGTGGAGAACACCTTGGGCGGAATGAGGTACGCTTTCACGGGACTGAAGCAACACTGGACAATATCTGACCCGTTTGAAGAGGATTGAAGGCAATGGTCTGGGAAGGATCGGTTCTCGACGCGAACGAGGGCATCCGCTTCCACGGCCGGACCATCAAGGACTGCCAGAAGGAGCTCCCCAAGGGAACTTCGGGCACTGAGATGCTGCCCGAAGCAATGTTTTGGCTTCTCCTCACCGGCGAGGTTCCCTCAGTTTCTCAGACGCGCAAGCTCTCACGGGAGCTCGCGGAGAAAGCTAGCCTCCCCACGTTCGTCGAGAAGATGCTTGACGACTTCCCCGTGGATCTCCACCCCATGACCCAATTTGCGTGCGCCGTGTCCGCTCTAAACTACGAATCCAAGTTTGCAAAGGCATATGCCGCCGGTCTCAACAAGGCTGACTACTGGGAGCCTACATTCGACGACTGCATTAGCCTTCTCGCCAAACTGCCCACCATCGCCGCCAAGATCTACCAGAATGCGTACCGCGGCGGAGGTGCTCTACCCGCGAAGGTCGACCTCGAGCAGGACTGGTCATACAACTTTGCTGCTATGCTGGGCAAGGGCGGGAAGGAGAACGAGGGCTTCCAGGATCTCCTCCGTCTCTATCTTGCTCTCCACGGTGACCACGAGGGCGGCAACGTCTCCGCTCATGCCACTCACTTGGTCGGCAGCGCGCTCAGCGACCCCTTCCTCAGCTACAGCGCCGGTCTCCAAGGTCTCGCTGGACCTCTCCATGGCTTGGCCGCGCAGGAAGTGCTCCGCTTCATCCTGGACATGCAAAAGGATGTTGGCACCAAATTCACCGAGAAGGACGTCAACGACTACCTCTGGAAGGTTCTCAAATCGGGACGCGTGATTCCCGGATACGGCCATGCTGTGCTGAGGAAGCCTGACCCTCGTTTCGAGGCGTTGATGGACTTTGCGAACGCTCGGCCGGAGATCGCAAGCAATCCCGTCTTCCAGCTCGTGAAGAAGAACTCGGAGGTGGCACCAGGTGTGCTGACGGAGCATGGAAAGGTAAGAGAATACCGATTCCACAATTTGGAAACCCCCACTGACCGATCATGTGTAGACCAAGAACCCCTTCCCTAACGTCGACTCTTCCTCTGGCGTGCTCTTCCACCACTACGGTTTCACCGAGACACTGTACTATACCGCAACCTTTGGTGTCAGCCGTGGCCTCGGGCCTCTCGCACAGCTAATCTGGGACAGGGCGTTAGGCCTACCCATTGAGCGCCCCAAGAGCATCAACCTGGAGGGTATCTTGAAGCAGGTTGGCGGATCATAGATATCATTGTAAAAGGGCTGCGAGGATGATGAAAGGCAAAAATCTTTAAAACAGCCTATAATGATTAGGATTTTTTTCTCCACAATGAATGAGATGCTGCCTATGCCGTAGCCTGGTGTCGGGAGTCCCCCTTTTTTTGCGGTGAGCTCGGAGGTGGTGCGGATATCTGGTGATCGATCTGCAGGGGTGACGTCTGATTGGCTGCAGCCCAAGAGCGCCAAACTTCTGTACGAGATGGATAACCCTCAACAGCTGCCAGCTGCCACCACAATTCTGTGTGACCTCTCGTCCTACGCGTCGGTTTTTTTTTCTTCAGTTTCCCGCGGCCTTGTTTGTCACTGTCACTTCCTTCATCAGGCCAAGCTCTATGATTCGTGCCCACCTCTATATATAGAGCATCGAGCTCCTACTGTTTCGAAACTCGTCGACCCTCTTGCCTCCCGCCTCGACTCCTCCAGTCCACCATGGCTCCACACGACATCGAGCTCCGCCGGGGCAGATACGCAAAGCTAGACGCGCCCGCCGAGGACGACGAAGCTACCCCGACCCGCCAGTCCTTCGACTCCAACGACTCCTCGTACGAAGACCTCGAGGAGTTCGATCCTCTCAACTACGATGCTGGCACATTGAAGCAGAAGAGGAGCACTGGCGACCTGAGATCACGTAGAAAGGCCTCTTTCAAGAAGGCCGAGTTCGTCTCGGAAAAGGCACTGCAGAGGAGGAAGTGTGCCCGAAGCCGACTATGTGGCGGGCTAATACTGCTGTTCGTGGCGGCCATGGTGCTGTTGCTGTCGGCTGGCGGTATATGGGCGTGGAAGTCTGCGCCAGAGGATGGCCTGAGTCCGCCGTGGTATCCTACCCCGAAGGGTGGTACGGATGCTGCGTGGGGTGAGAGTTACAAGAAGGCCGCGGAGCTGGTCAAGCAGATGACGTTGGTGGAGAAGGTCAATATCACTACAGGCACGGGATGGAGCATGCAGATGTGCGTGGGCAACACTGGACCTGTTCCTCGTCTCAAATTTCCTGCCTTGTGTCTCCAAGACGGACCGCTGGGTATCAGATTCGCGGACAACATCACGGCTTTCCCGGCTGGCATTACTGTCGGCGCAACATGGAATAAGGAATTGATGTACCAGCGAGGAAGGGCACATGGGTTGGAGGCAAGGTTGAAGGGCATCCACGTGCTGTTAGGGCCCGCGATGGGCCCTCTAGGGCGATTGCCAGCGGGTGGAAGGAACTTCGAGGGCTTCGGAACGTACGTTGATGTTCTTCGAAAACGTATTGACTATTCTGCTAACTTTCTCCCCCAGTGATCCTGTTCTCCAGGGCATTGCGGCCGCTCAGACAATCAAGGGAATTCAATCCGAAGGCGTCATGGCTACAGCAAAGCATTACATTCTCAACGAGCAAGAGCATTTTCGTCAGGCTTGGGAGTGGGGAACACCGAACGCCATCTCCAGCAACATTGATGACCGAACGCTACATGAGATCTACGCATGGCCATTTGCAGAGTCTGTCCGAGCTGGCGTCGCTTCTGTAATGTGCTCGTACAACCAGGTCAACAACAGCTATGCCTGCCAGAACAGCAAGCTCATGAACGGCCTCCTGAAAGACGAGCTCGGCTTCCAAGGCTTTGTCCAGAGTGACTGGCTGGCTCAGAGAAGCGGCGTCGCGAGTGCTCTAGCGGGATTGGACATGACGATGCCAGGTGATGGCTTGAAGTGGGCGAACGGCAACAGTCTCTGGGGTCCTCAGCTTACCAAAGCCGTCCTAAATGGTAGCGTCCCAATGGAGCGAGTTGATGACATGGTCACCCGCATTGTCGCTGCTTGGTACCAGGTCGGGCAGAACAGGTGGCGGCCGCAGCCACCTTTCGGGAAGGGTGGTCCGACATTCTCATCGTGGACCGATCAAGAGATCGGCCTGCTGCATCCCGGAAGCGATGACAAAACGACTGGGGTTGTCAACCAGTTCATCAACGTCCAAGGCGAAGGAGACGATTTCCACGGAAATCTTGTACGCCGCATTGGCGCTGAAGGAACTGTTTTGGTCAAGAACGAGCGAAGCATGCTACCTCTCAGCCGAGATGGTTGGAAGGAACACGAAAAGGCTGGGAATAAAACAAACTACCGCGTCGGAGTCTTCGGCGAAGATGCGCGTTTGAACCGCGAAGGCTTGAATGTCTGCACCGATCAGAGCTGCAATGAGGGGACGCTTGCCTCGGGCTGGGGTTCCGGTGCTGTCGATTTCCCGTATCTCATTGAGCCAATGTCGGCTCTTCGGGCTGCGTTCAATAACAAGACGGTTACTGTCACTGGCTGGCTTGAGAATAAGCTTCCCAAGGAGAAAGAAATCCTCCAGGACCAGGACGTTTGCATTGTCTTCGCTAGTGCCGACGCTGGCGAGGGTTATCTGAGCTACGAAAAGATCCGAGGTGATCGAAACGACCTGTATCTGCAAAAGAAGGGTGACCAGCTCATCCAGGACGTTGCGATAGGCTGTGGGGGCGGGAACGGCAGTGTCATCGTTGTCATTCACACCGTTGGACCCGTGATTCTAGAGAACTGGATCGACCATCCGAGCATCAAGGCCGTTGTGATTGCCAATCTTCCAGGACAAGAATCTGGCAATTCGCTTGTCGACATTCTCTTCGGAGATATCAATCCTTCCGGCCGTCTACCTTACACGATAGCAAAGAAAGAAGAAGACTATGGCCCGGACAGTAAGGTCAAGTACTTGCCCAATCCTCTCGACGGGCTCGTTCCCCAGCAGAACTTCTCCGAGGGTTTGTACATAGACTATAGGTATCTGGACAAGCACAACATCACTCCTCGGTACGAATTCGGATACGGCCTCTCCTACACTACTTTCCACCTATCTTCCCTCCTCATCACAGCGAAAGGACCCAAAACTCCATTCCCAGCGCCGCGCCCGGATGGCCTCGCACCTCCCACCTACTCGACGGAGATCCCAGATCCGAAAACTGCGCTTTTCCCGGAGGGCTTCCGGAAGCTTTCTAAATACATATACCCATACCTCGATTCCATCGACGACATCAAGAAGGCCGAAGTCCAACCCTCGCAACTCCAAAGCCCTCTCAGCCCTGCAGGAGGTGCACAAGGTGGTAACCCCGACCTGTACACCACCATCATAACCGTCTCTGCCTCGGTAACCAATATCGGTACGGTGGAGGGCGACTGTGTCGTGCAGCTCTATATCGCATTCCCCAGGAATTACAAAGACCATGAGACTGGAGAGCCTGTCGATTTCCCCGTGCGAGTCCTGCGCGGCTTTGAGAAAGTGCATGTTGGCGCGGTCGAGACAGGTCCGATCCAGGGGATCAAGGGGAGCGAGCATGGCGGTGGTGGGAATAAGAAGATGGTCACTTTTGATGTTACGAGGAAGGATCTCAGTTATTGGGATACGAAAAGGCAGAATTGGGTTATGCCGACGACGGGCGACTTTGAGATTTACGTGGGGCTTTCGAGTAGGAATTTGCCGCTAGAGGGGAGATGGTAGATGGGTCGTGAGATTGTTGGGGGACAGAGAGATGTGTTCGTGTGAAAGATGAGTGAAGGCGAATGGTGTTTAGGTTTCGGTATTTCTACGGTGTTCATGTTCATACTTAGATTCCTGTCGCTCAGCATAACTATGTACAAATAGCAGTATTGAAGCATTTTGGAGTACATTATAGCCGTTTCTTGATCTGAGAACGCCGTGAAGCACTTCTGCTGAATGCTGAAGAAATTGCATGTGCTTGTGCTGCGCTCTATCGAATCTGCTGAGTGAGACTTGGCCTGCTAAACCTTGGAATGTTCAGCCCGGCCCGAAGCAGCCTAGACTCTCGAAGAAAAATGTCGTCCGCGCTAATGGTAATCAATGCCCAACTTTAAAAATAAAACTGTCGCCTCAACTATCAAGCCTCAGCACCCATTTTTCGTTCCCTTTTCTTTGTATCTGTCTTTGACTCTCCACTCTCCACTCTACACCTGGTTCTGGCAACCGCGATACCAAACGCTTCACACAGAGAGCGCGACCCGCAATCCGTCAGCCATCAGCCCCAGTGGATAACGAAAAACATCCCACCCTCCCTATCGATAAGAAAACCCCTCAAAAAGCGAAAAGCCTCTTGCGCAGACACCAACACGACGAGCCAGCACCCATATAGGCACGCAGTAGCACTCGCATTCCCGGCCAGCGGGATATGCCCCATCACGAATCGCCGCCCATGGCTCCTGCGATTATCGTGAACAAGGCCGGCGACTCGACCGCGCCCCCGCCTACCCAGGAGGACATCAACGCCATTCTCACCGCCATTCTCACCGCGAAAACCTCCCATGCCTCGGTGGAAGCGGCATACAGTCTCAGCACCCTCCTCCAGAACTCGGTGGGTTTCCGTGGCCTCAAGGGCTATGGCGTCCTCGACGACATCAAGAAGGCGGCGGTCGACAAGAAGAACGCCATACGGAGAGAAGGCGCCATGAATGCGATCGGCGCCTTGTTTGAGCGCTTCCCGCCCGCACAGAGGCTGGCCGAGGCCGTGTTCCTGATCCAAGACGAGGCGCTGGTTTTGCTCGTGCTAGACGCCCTTGCCGATAAGACGCCAGCGGTCAGAGAGTCCGCGAAGTATGCGCTGGACGCGCTCTTTGACAACCTCAGCGCTGAAGCGAAGGTCTTTGGGCTCCTCCCCCTGCTTGTCAAGCGTCTGGGGAAGCAGTCTGGAAAATGGCAGGGTGCGGTTGGCGCGCTGGAGCTCATGGGCCGGATGGCGGATAAGGCAAAGATGGGCATGGAGAGCCTGGAAGTCGAGAAGGAGAAGGACATTCTCCGGGAAGCTATGGGCAAGAAACTCGAAGGCCTGATTCCGGTCGTCGAGAGTGGAATGCACGATCTCAAGTCGGAGGTGAGTCGGACACCCACATGCGCAATGGTTTCTCGTGTACTAACCATTTCCAGGTCACGAAGCAAGCTCTCAAAACTATGAACAGCCTCACCACCCTCCTCCAGAACGACGATATCGCTCCTCGTATCCCCCTCCTCGTCAAATCCATTGAGGACCCCTCGACCCAGAGTCAGCAGAAGGCCATTCACGCTTTGTCGCAAACCACCTTCGTCGCCATCGTCACGTCTCCCGTTCTCGCCATGGTCACTCCTCTGCTCGAGCGATCCCTGAACACCCCCTCCACTTCTCAGGAAGTCCTCCGCCAAACGGTTGTCGTAGTTGAGAATTTGACAAAGCTCGTCCATGACCCCATTGAGGCGCGTGCGTTCCTGCCAAAGCTGCAGCCCGGTGTCAAGAAAGTCAAAGACGGTGCCTCTCTGCCTGAAGTACGAGAGATTGCCTCGAGGGCCTTGGACATCATTGAGAAGGCCATCTCGGATCGAGCTGAGAACGTCGACCACGGTGTTGTTGAGCGCGCTCTAGGCCCCGACGTTGCGAAGGTCTTGGAGAAGCAAGTCAAGAATGCTGGAGTCATGCAGAATTTCCCAGGGGATGCGGAGGTGTGGGCCCTTACAAAGAACTACATCTCTGAAATGGTTGCAGAGGTTGCAAATCAGAGGCAGTTGCAGCGCATACCAAATCTTGTCGCACCGTACTTAGAGCCATTGATGAATTCCGGAGATGCCGACAAGGTCGCGGAAGGTGTGCTCCAACACTACACCGACGAAGATGCCCGCAGGTTCGGCCAGCCGGTCAAGGAAGATGACGGTGAGACTGAAATCGTCAACGCCACCTTCTCGTTGGGTTATGGCGGCATGCTGCTCCTGTCCCACACCAATCTTCGACTCCTGAAAGGTCATCGTTATGGGCTCTGCGGTCGCAATGGTGCTGGAAAGTCCACGCTGATGCGAAGTATTGCGGGAGGCAAGCTCGAGGGATTCCCACCCCAAGATGAGGTCAAGACTTGCTTCGTCGAGCACAACCAGGGCGAAGATGCGGATCTCAGCATCCTAGAGTACATCTCTAGCGATCCTCGGTTTGCGGACGAGAGCTCAGAGCGTATTTCCCAGGTTCTGGAAGAAGTCGGTTTCACAGCCGGCCCCGAGGGTAGACAATCCGCCCCGGTTGGCTCTCTGTCTGGCGGATGGAAGATGAAACTGGCTTTGGCTCGAGCTATGCTAATGCGCGCGGATGTCTTGCTTCTCGACGAACCTACTAATCACTTGGACGTGGCCAACGTCGCATGGCTGCAGAACTACCTGAAGGAGCACACGGAAATCACCAGCTTGATTGTTTCTCACGATTCCGGATTTCTCGACGATGTCTGCACGGATATCTACCACTACGAGCAGAAGAAGCTGGTGTGCTACAAAGGCAACCTCGCAGCTTTCGTGAAGCAGAAGCCAGAGGCTAAGAGTTACTACACCCTCACAGCGTCGCAGGTCCAGTTCAAGTTCCCTCCTCCCGGTATCCTCACTGGTGTCAAGTCCAACACTCGTTCCATTCTCCGTATGACCAACTGCACGTACACCTATCCTGGGGCTTCCAAGCCTTCTCTTTTCGATGCCTCTTGCAATCTGTCACTTTCCTCCCGAGTTGCGATCATTGGTGCCAACGGTGCCGGCAAATCTACGCTGATCAAGATTCTCACGGGCGAGGCGATACCCCAGCAGGGCACAGTCGAGAAACATCCCAATTTGCGACTTGGCTACATCAAGCAGCACGCTCTGGAGCACGTTGAGATGCATATGGAGAAGACTCCCAATCAGTATCTCCAATGGCGATATGCCAACGGTGATGATCGTGAGGTGCTGATGAAGCAAACACGTATCCTGACTGAAGAGGACAAGATTCAAATGGACACACCCATCGATATCGGCGATGGCTTGGGCCCTCGCAAGATTGAGGCACTCATTGGTCGACAGAAGTGGAAGAAGAGTTTCCAGTATGAAGTCAAGTGGATGAACATGCTCCCCAAGTTCAACACCATGATTTCTCGTGAAACACTTCTTGCTAGAGGTTTCCAGAAACTTGTCCAGGAGTTTGACGATCACGAGGCCTCTCGCGAAGGTCTCGGTTTCCGTGTATTGGAACCCAAGGTCATCTCCAAGCATTTCGAAGATCTTGGCATGGACCCTGAAATTGCGAACCACAATGAGATCTCTGGCTTGTCAGGTGGCCAGAAGGTCAAGGTTGTGCTTGGTAAGTACCCTCCTACTCCTTGACTGACAAAGCGTAACTAATATGTTTTACAGCTGGTGCCATGTGGAACAACCCCCATCTTCTTGTTCTCGACGAACCTACCAATTTCTTGGACCGCGACTCCCTCGGTGGTCTCGCTGTTGCCATTCGCGACTACAAGGGTGGGGTCATTATGATTTCCCACAACGAAGAATTCGTCGGTGCTCTGTGCCCTGAGCAGTGGCACGTTGCCGATGGCCGGGTTGCTCACAAGGGCCATCTCGCTGTCAGCATGGACCGCTTCGAAGACTCCCGCCCTGGAAGCATTGCGAGCTCAGCCGTTAGTTCGGCGGCTCCCAGCACCGTTGGCACCCCAAACATGAGCGATGCCGAGGGCAACAAAGACGACATGAAGTTCAAGTCCCGTAAGAAGAAGAAGATGACGCGTGCTCAGCAGAAGGAGCGCGAGGTAAGGAGAAGATTGAGATATATTGATTGGCTGAACAGCCCCAAGGTATGTCATCCCTCCGATCTAAGACTAACGACTCATACTGACTTTCGCAGGGCACACCCAAATACCCCGACACCGATGATGAGGCGGAATAGACGGTGTATTGACCTCAGGATATGGGGATACATTTTGATGAATTAGACTTGCATTGACTGGCGTTGAATAGACGGGACTTAATGGATGTGATCACTGTTGTGAGCTGGTATCGAGTGCATGATAGACGGAGATGTGAGCATCAGCAAAAGATTTTTCCTTTAGATATATATATTTCAATTGGTTCCGAAAGTGTGGTGCACTACGCGAGTATTGTGTACCGATGTGATGGCAGGTAGATGGTGGTCTTGTTGCTGTGCTCTCTCATCGTTGTTCCACTATTCTCCGCCCGACAACGTAGGTAACCACGAATACTGTAGGATGCCCCCCCCCCCTCCCCCCTTCCTGTCTCTCTTTGTTGATCATATCTTCCTCCTCTTTCCACGGTTCCCTTCCTGTTATATTGCACGTTTGCCCCTGCGATGGAACACTTCGAGCAATATGTTTCCCGCCCTCGCCGCAGTCGTTGCTGGCGTCCCCGTCAACGATGACCCCCTTGCTGACGTCAATAACAAGAGCACCTCTCGCCTTGTTGTAGGTCGCCCACTATACTTTGTTCGTTTGATTCCCTATTTTCGTTGGTGTGCTTGCTTACATCTTGCGTCCAATTCGGACATGGAGGTAGAACGCTCGAGAAGAACTCAAGGTTAACCACTTTCAACAGCCCAACTCTGTCAAAGCTGTCAAGACTCGTGACGGCGTCGGGACCACGTCTGACAAGACGAAGCAGTGCTTCCGAGATGGACTCTCCGTCCTCTCCTGTGGATTCGGTTCCTGCTCCGAACATCACCGCTGCGACTTTCCTTCTCTCTGCTGCGATACCGACCTTGATGATGAAGTGGGCTGCTTCTACAAGGTGAATATCCACCGACTATCTACTTCACGACGACCAAGTCCAAGAGGCCAGCATCGCCAATGTAAAAGAAAAAATAACCTCCTAATTCCAACCCCTTCCTAATCATACATTATTATCTCCTCCACTCTCCTGTGTTTCTAAGTCATCTCTGCAAACTGCTTTACTGCGTCTAGACCTGCTAGTTCAACCTTAATCTTCTTAAAGCAAGTCTTTAAGTACGGCATCATTCCCTTACGCTCTCTCTGCGTCAAACTCCCTCTCCCTCTCCCTCTCTAACATATCCCCGCTCGGCTTCCTATTCCTCACTGTGTTGGAAGCCTACTATTTTGCCCTAACTAACCTCTGTCTCGTCCTGCCTAACCTTTTCACCACCATGACGACAGCAGGGTAGTGCACGTGCGCGGCACACGGTTGCATCCACACTTCCACACTGCTTTTCTTGCTTTTTGGTCGCGGTGGTGCGGTTCACGCGGAGAACAGTCGTGATAGGAAGGTTTGAGCTGCAGCTTCGGACCTAAACACGAAGAATGGATGGCCGGCGTGTGGCATACTGAGTAGAGAGGAGGTTGAGGGGATAGGATGAGATGAGATGGAATGGGGAAGGTGAAGGTGAAGGAGATAGAGACAAACAGGGGAAAGATTATATGAGCACTAAGCACACTAATGGACCAATAAGCAAACTAAAATGCCAAACACACATGAACGTTGCGCATGACTAGGGGAAAGCAATGAACGACTTCCGAGGTGCCAGTGGGCTCTAGAAGTGCTTATTTGTTTGAGTGGACTTTCATTGAGGGGAGATCTACGAGAATGTGTGCCGGATATTGGGATACCAACATGTTCGCAGATGGCCACCATATCGTCAGGGGCGAAAACCTAATTACTCTATCTGCTGTACTATATTGTTGTGCATGAAAATGTATTTCTCAAATCATAAAATCTGCGTTGACTCTAAAACATCCAAATTCAAATAGTTCAGTAGTTGTCGGGAGAACGCGAAGGCATGAAGTCCCACCCCAGACATAGGTCAAGCTGTGGGTCTTGGCACTCTACTAGCGTTCACTGGTGTTCTTGCCCGCCAAGCTGTTTCGCAACCTTTTTCAATTACCCGCATCAATCAGAATTTCCATGACGACGCATCAGCCATGTTTTTGGCCGTGTTCCGACAAGTGCTGTCGTCGTCGGCTTCTGACTGCCGGGATGAAGCGCACGGCTACCGGGCTTCCTTCCTGTTCGCGCGAGTGCGGGTCCGGCCCGCGCATGCAGCATGATTCGAGAAACGGCACTGGCCCTCTTGGGACACCTGCTTTTGGAGAAAGAGCATGTCGATTGCGCACGAATTACCGCTGGACGGGCGAAGACTGAGGGCTGCGCCTGAACCACGACGGCGGGTGAGCCAAGGCTCGATGAGGGATGATATAGAGTGAGATGACCGCTGTGAAACTCGCAGTACCTGCCGAGGCTTCACCCTGAATATATCCATCTGAAGAACGCATAGCAAACAAGTCAATCATGATTTTGTCCTTTGCGGTCGTGTTCGTCAGCGCTTTGGTGCCTTACTCTTTGGCTGTTCCGTTGCGAAATCGCGCCGATCAAGTTGGAACACCTGGAAACGCGACATTCGACTATGTCGGTACGTAGAGCACTGAGCGAGATGTATTTTGAAGTGCTGACCATGTACTAGTCATCGGAGGTGGAACGGCCGGGTTGACAATCGCTGCTCGACTTGCCGAGTTCGCATCTGTCGCTGTCATCGAAGCGGGAGGTTACTATGAATCCGATTACGGCAATGCCAGTGTTGTCCCTCTGCTCTCATTAACGGGCATCGATGTCATCGACCCTTCCGAAGCATTTCCACGTCGACCGGAGATCGACTGGGAACTCCTAACACAACCCCAAACTAATGCTGCCAATCGAACAGTGCACTATGCACAAGGAAAGACGCTGGGGGGTTCATCTGCTCTCAACACCATGTCGTATGTGCGATCTTCGGCGGGTGCGTATCAGCAATGGGCGGATCTCGTAGGAGATAGCAGCTATACCTTCGACAATCTCCTTCCGTACTTCAAGAAGTCGGTTCGCCTTACTCCCCCTAATCTTGAAAAGCGTAACGCCGCCAACGCTACGCCAGAGTACGATCCCAACTCTTTCGGCAGTGGCAGCCCGCTGGATGTGTCCTGGAACAATTGGGTTGATCCGACAATTTCTTGGTTGGCGACGTCTCTACAAGCCATCGGGCTTACCATCAACCCGAAAGGATGGAGTAGTGGGGAATTGAATGGCGGATCATGGGTCCCTTCGACCATTGATCCGGCTCATGCCACCCGAGAGTCCTCCCAGACCAGCTTCCTCGAATATGCTTCGGGGAATACGCAGCTTGTGGTGTATCCTCATAGTATGGCAACTAAAATTCTCTTCGACGGGACGACAGCAATCGGAGCGAGTGTCGATACTAATGGAACGCTATATAACTTGTCAGCAAGCAAGGAGGTCATCGTCAGTGCTGGTGTATTCCATTCACCGCAGCTCCTCATGGTATCAGGTAAGCAGTTGGTCGATAGTGAGAATAGCTAAAGCTCACAAAGATAGGCATCGGCCCCAAATCCACACTGGAGGCCCACAACATCCCCGTTATTGCAGACCTTCCTGGGGTAGGACAGAACCTCCGAGACCCTATTTCCGTCAACGTAGCCCACTTTGTCAACACACCCAATGCTCAGGGCATCGTCGCAAATCCATCCACGCAGCCAGAAGCACTGCGTCAGTACCAAGAAGAGGCCGCCGGCCCATATAGCTCTGCGGCAGGATACATTTCATATGAAAGACTGACAGACGAACTTCGAAGCACACTCTCCAGTTCCACCCAAGAGGCTTTGGCGGCCTTGCCTTCTGATTCGCCCGAAGTTCAGTTCATTGCCGGCACCTTCCTTTGGACAAATGGAAGCGCTATGGGCTCGATGAGCGCAACAATCTGCAATACCTTCTCAAGAGGAAGCGTGACCATCGCAAGCGCCAGCATTTCTGATGCCCCCGTGATTGATCTTGGATGGTTTAGCGACCCTGCTGATGGCGAAGTCCTTGTCGCGGGACTCAAGCGATCGAGACAAGCTTGGGCTTCGGACCCTGCACAATCGATTAGTCTTGGTGCTGAAGTTATTCCTGGAGAGAGCGTGGCGACGGACGAGCAGCTTCTGGAGTTCGTCAAGGAAAATGCGGACATGATTTGGCATCCTAGCTCGACATGTTCAATGGGCAAGGAAGGAGATGAAGACGCAGTAGTGGACCCAGAAGCCAGAGTATTTGGCGTACAAGCGCTACGAGTGGTGGACATTTCCGTATTCCCATTTTCTCTCCCGGGTCATCCTCAAGCCTCAGTGTACATGCTGGCCGAGAAGATTTCAGATGTCATCAAGCAAGGGGCACAATAACAAGGTGTCGCCCACCACTTCCTCCTCACAAGTCGTAGTCAGGAAGGAGTTGTATTCATCCGTATGACAAGTTTTCATCTCGCAACGGAACAAGCCTTGAACTAAACACAAACAGGTCGTGATTTAGCGACCTCAAGCATCAGCCTTGAAATGCCAAGATGGGCTTGCCAAGAACCTACTTCCTATCCCGTGTCACAATTCAACGTGCAGCCTCAGTTGCGGACGCCTCGATCTCAGCTGCAGTGTGGCTTTTCGCGTAATTGAAGATCATATTGGACATCAAGCATGCGCCAAGTATACAACTCAGCCTTTTCTTTGCTTAACATTTCGATTTCCGTATTGCTCTCGCCTTTCTTTTGAGCCGTCTCCTATCTTTATCCAAGTGCAAGATATCCATCAAAGCCTCAATCGCTAGCGGACCAGTCATGTTTCCATCCGTTGAAAATAGGGTCGCTCTAAACGGGGATTGACAAGGCTTCATGTTATTTTGGATGTTACGCTTCGACATGAGCAGAGCGCAGTCCAGACTGGCTTGTCACTAATTTGCTAGACTCGTATACTCGTGGAAATTCCCTTATATATATGCCCACGATGCTCTTGCATACCGCTCATAAACTCTAATTTTTTTCCTCTTCCTGCCCCATCCTCTTCGTTGGACAAACAGTGAACTCTCAACATGTTACTCTCAATATACACTTCAGCGCTCCTGTTCACCTCCGTCTTCGCCAAAGGTGGAGGCAAAGGCGGTGGAGGTGGAGGTGGCGGCCACGGCGGTGGTGGTGGAGGAGGAGGAGGCACCACGATGATCACGTACACAGAGCAGGAATGTTACACTAATTACCTGTCTCCTATGTATACAACTGGGAATGAGACGAATAGGTATAACTTCAATGGGAGTAAGATTGGGGACCAATGGTACTGGATTTGGGATGACCATGTAAGTTAAATATCCTAAATGATTACAGAGTCGTTGCTAACGTGGATTAGTATAATTTATCGAGTATGTAGAGCATCGCTCTTGACACCCGCTTCAGGGTAAGTCAATAACGGAGAATACAACTGCTAACGGTGTATAGCCGCCAATCTTATCACCACGCGCGAACCCGCCGTGTCATGGAACATGGAGATCCTCGATGCATACTACAACGGTACCTTCTCCCTAACCATCACCCCTCCGGCCACAAACTCTTCCTTCGACTGCCCCGAACTCAGATCCCAAGTCATCCCCGACGCATTCTTCCGCGTTGGCCCCCAATCCCGGAACAACATCGACCGCAAAGCGTACGGCGATTCCAATTCGTACTACTTTCAATTCGGGCGCACTATCCCCGACGCAAAGTGCCCGTACACGGCTAACAAAGCTTTTATCCATTTCGAAAGCAGCAACGATGAGCTGGAGCACGCACAAGCTTGGACGCTAAATTCGAAGCGTAATGGCGATAAATGGGAGCTGGATGGCGCGCTCACAAGCCCCCTCGCCAGTTACGGCAACTACTGGAACTACGTCGTCAACACCACAGGCACTGAAATCTCATACCCTCGTACATGCCCACAGCTCTTCTCCCTCAAAACTCTACTTGCGTCCACGGGCGCAAAAATGAACGCTACCGTCTCTGCTACCGCCGCGGATATGAGCTTCTCGTTCCAAGACACCAAACAGCCAGGTTATACGATTACAGGCACGTTCTCAGGCCAGCACTGGGACAAAGGCGCACATCTGCTCTTCGACAAAGACACCATTCAGACCGAAGGTGAGACTACCCACGTCAAGCCCCACGCCCCGCCGAAGAACGGCTTCTGGAACAGGCACAAGAAGTGGATCATCATTGCCGCGGTCGTGGTTGGGGTAATCCTCCTGGCCTACATTGTATGGAGGTTCTTCGCGTGCATCTCGAAATGCTTCACGTGCTGCCGGCGCCGAGGCTCCAAGAAATCCATACCCGACGTACAAATGGCGCAGCACTGGGACACACAGCCCGTACCGCAACCTATGCCCTACCCCGACGCTGTGAAACAGCCTGCCTACAGTATCTCCCCCGCCTCGACGCCAGCGCCGGGACAACATCAGGTCTCGTACTAGGTGTCACCGGTCGTGGCGCGGAGCTATAGTATATATGGGGGGCGAGGAGATTGCAAGTAGTCGGCGGGTTGAGGAGGTCACAGGGGCTGTTGGAGTGGTGAATGGAACGGGCGGAGGTGCTGATAGGGGTTGATGTTTTATGAGTCCTACAATGATTATGTTGTTCTGTTTAATGATGGATGGCGTCCATTAATTATAGTGATGAATACGATTCTAACATCCACCCTCGACCTTGTGCTGCTTCCGTCCCGTTGTACTCTCCAGCATGTTCCAAGTGTCTCTTCCACCCCTCCTACCGCTCTCCAAGCGCCCTCACCACAGCATCGAAGAAAGTTAAAAGCAATTGACAACAATATCGAGAGTCTCGACCCTAACACCTCCTCCTCATAACCCCAGTATTACATTACGACGTCACGCCCCAGTCTATCCACCTAAAATAAACACCCGCTTCAAAACAAGCCAAATCCACACTTCTCACGCATCTTCGATTCTAAACGCCACAATAACCAGATCCTTCCTTGTGCTCAACGGTCCTTTTATCTGGCACCTCTCTCCGTCTAACGGCCGCCCCATCACACACGTCATGTAGCTCGTTTGCTCCCAGGGGTCGTTGGCGGTGATATATTGGGCGCCGGCGTATATCCTACCCAAAACCCAAAGTCAGCCTTCCATTCCATGAACAAGACAGTGATAAGAGACGGAAGATCGACTTACGCACTCTCATTCTCTCTCAATTCTTTGACACCAAGAACATAGCTCATCTCCGGCCTCCACTCGCCGAGCCCCCACCACTGCGTCATGCTAAATTTGACCTCCGTATCTTCTTCTACCTCTTTGGCTGTCTTACCCCCCACCGTCTCATTCGTCTTCGAACATTTTATCTCCCCTACCGGCAACGTCCCATTTGGCCAACTCGCCTTACAATTCCACGGCTTACCTTCCACCCTAATTGCAATATCGAAATCAATTGTCGAATCGAAGCGCGCCCACTCGGGCCAGCCGATGGGCAAGCCGGAGAATTCGGGTGGCATCATATAGTGCATATCGAGGCGGGGGATGAGCCAGGACTCTGGTGGGGATGTCCCGGGGACAATGGACGGAAGTGCTGAAGAGTATGAGAATGGGAGGAAGAGGAAGAGGGCGAGGATGGCGGTGAGCATTGTTGGCTGTGGGGGTTGTTTTACTGTATGAAGCGGTGTATAAATGCTTGTTAGCATGAGAGAAAAGAGTATACACAGGTATCCTCAAAACCTACCCTCACACACCTCGAACATTTTCTCGTACAATCCAGAGCCTTGTACGACTGTTACCTACAATATATCACTTTCGTAACAAAGCTGACAGCGGGGTGTACACATTATCCGGACATTGCAACCACGACTATGGCGGTAACCTATCATTGTCTACACAAAACTGTTCTAATCATAGATTACGGCACTAGGCTAAACGCACCCGCTTTTCGTACTACAAGTAATGAAGCACAGATGCTATGCGAGTGACGAGTAGAAAGGACACATGTTTTCTGGTTGTCGGTCAGAACGTGGAAACATGTGCGATTGTAGAGTGGCAAAACGTTGTACTAAACATGCGATCAAGGAGAATATCGACTAGATCGATAATATCAGCCTGATCACCATCGTGGCCGATGGAACTACTACCTTGGGAAGTACTAACTCTCAGCATTGCAAATAAGCCTAAACACCACCAATTCCCTCATCGCAGCAAGCAACCAACAAATGTGAATGAAATTCAACCATAAGATGCCATTCAATCATGAACGACCCAACATCCATGAACGCCCCCCCAGATGCCACCCTTAATTGTCTTCAAACAGCCATTTGTTGCCGCCTGACCCTAATGGCCACGTCCGCTAGCTGTTGAAAGTCCAACTTCTTGTACTGATCTGGCATGTGCTCGCCACTGGCAATGCAATGAACTTTCATCTTAGGATGGAACTTCAAATTGCTGAGCAACTTGGGCGTGATAAGAAAATATTGACTCGTGCGCTCGCGACACGCAATATCAACCATGCGCTCGTGCACCATCCGTTCGTTACGCGGGTCCATGCCCTGGTTGATCTCGTCGACAACACGGAAGGGAGAGCGGGCTAGGTCTTGCAGCGCCATGAGGTAGAAAATTGTTGAGACAGCACGCTCGCCACCGGATTGGCGGTGCGAGTCGAGAATAGAAAGGGACTCATTTTCGCTTCTATTTGTTAGCGTACACACAGAAAGGAAGTGACCTTAGCTTACCGGAACCGGACTTGGATTTGGATGGACCAATTCTCGAAATCTTCGTCTTTGTAAACCCCGACTTGCCCAGCGCATCCGATGCCTTGAAAGTTGTGGGAAAAGCCATGGCTGATCTTCGCGACAAGTTTGTCAAGTTCGGGCTCCCATTGCCCGCGAATCAAGGAAATTTGTTCTTTCGTCGCGCTTAGGTCGGCACGTATCTCTTCGAGCGTCCCTTCTATCGTCTCGATCCCTTGCTCCCGCCTCTCGAACTCCTTAACCGCATTTGGATTGCCATCCGCCATCAACGCAAGTCGTGCATTGGCGGCCTCAATATCATTCTCAAGATCGTCGAGTGAAGGGTTCTCTACATACTTCTGGACGACTCGTGTCTCTTCTTCGGAGAGGTTGATCAGGTCGGTCTTTGCCTTTTGAACAATATGGTTATGCTCGGTAACAATGGCTTTCTTGCGGGCCTCCAATTCTTTGATCTTTGTCCTCGCCGCCATGATTTGCTGAAGGATGTGTTGATTTTCGTTCTCGAGTGCCTCTACCTCAGAAGTGGCTTCTGCAAGACGAATCTCGGCTTCCACAAGCGACTCGTGAAATTGGCGCAGTTGGGTGACAGCTTTCTAGAATAGTGTAAGCAATGCGATGAAATACGTGAGAGCAATAGCGCGACTTACCGTATACTCTAGTGTCTTTTTAGCGATTTCGAGTGATCCCTTTTGTGATCTCTCAATGATCTGTCGTATACGATGACTAGTAGTTGCCGATAAACGAAGCAAGTTCTCTTTTTCGGCTTCCTTTTCAGCTGCCCAGTGTCAGTAAGACAAATCAGTACAAAAACTTGGAAAAACCTACAGATCTTACGGGGGAGTGCCTGCCACGCATTGATCGCCTTCCGTCTCTTCTCTTGGTCGTCTTGAATTTGTTTCTGCACCGGAGTTAGAATGGGGAGAGCCAACTTAGCCGGGGAGGGGGGTTCGTACCATCTCAGACCTCTTTTCATCGTCATCTGCCTTGAGCTGTTGCAACTCATCCTTGTCCTTGTTGTAACCCTGTACTACACCCTCGAGATCTCGTTCCAGCTCCTTAATAGCATCGTCCAGTCGCCGTTGTTCCTCGGGGTTTATGGGCTGATCGATAAATAGTTGTGCCTTTTTGATGGCAGTGACACGGGTAGAGGAAGCGCCGTATTCCCTGCGTCTGGAGATCTGGTACTTATCTTGACCGGCGATCCAGCTTGATATGGGGCTGCTTTCGAGAGCCTGGTGCTGCTGTTCGGATACTTGTCTGGATGCGAAAGCTGTTCGATGTATTTGGGCGCCATCACAAAGCATGGCTAAAACTGGCTCCGGGCCCTGGAGGTAGTCGAGGAGCCACCCTTCCAATCCGTATCCCGCTAATTCCTCTCGCGTGACAGGGGATTTATAAAAGCTTAGAGGTTGCGGAGAGGTCCGAATTGACACTTGATGGAGCTTCAGGTCACCGAGTAGCTTGTTCGAAATAAGTTGTGCGTCCTCTCCGTTCTCACAAGTGATGGCAGTGATGTCAAACATTCTCAACTGGGACTCCACAGCATCTGCCATGTGGGGGTTCGTAACGGAGCACTCCAGGATCGGGGGGCCGTAGATTTTGCCCTTCAGGGGCAGGGACGCACGATTTTCCTCGATCCAGTTCCATCCGTTGGCTGCATCTCTTGACAGTCTCGCTAACAAACTAGCTTGTAATCCGCTCTGCGTGTTGAGCTTTTCCCTGTCGCCCTTTTTATGTTTCAGGTCGTTCTTCAGGACACCAGCTTGTTGCTTAGCTGCGTCCATTGCACCTACAACTTCTAAGTTGCGGCGCTCGATCCTCGAGAGCTCGCTGCGCAACTCGCTGATTCGGCTATTGCTTCCTTCATCTGCCCGAACTGGTTCGTTCTGCCTCGATTTTTTGAGCCTGTCAATTTCCTGATTGATCTTCTCGATTTCTTGGTTGCGCTTTCTCGCAGCGTCCCTCTCGGCCCCAATCTCGACTTGGCTTTCTGCCACGGAGGATTGCTCAGTCTTGATGCTCTCTGCAATCTTCTCCGCATTCTTCCTAGCCCGATCAATGTGGCCTCTTCGGTTTTTTGCGATTTGGTCTATCTGATTTCGATACATGACCATCTCCTCTTGAGTTTGGCGTGCTGGTGCTTCTTCAAGCTCCAATTGTCGTAGGTCTTGTTTGGAAGCGTGCAATTCGGCTTTGGTGATGTCCAACTGGTTTCTAAGCACCGCCTTCTGGATGATAGGACGACATCGATCTAGCGTTCTAGTCATTGAGATGAGGCTCTGGCGCTCGTTCCAACGATCAACATCTTCCCGTGTAGCATTCTGTTTCCTCTTCAGTTCCGCAAGCTGTCCTTCCTCGGTCGTTTGCTGGACTTCCAATTGCTTTTCGGTGGTGCGCAGCTCCTTCAACTCGTCGTGCCAAATAATCATCTGCTCAGGCGCGGCGGCGCGCTGTGTCTCTCTCAAGAGGGAGACTGGGTCAAGCTTCGCAAACTCAACAACGCGATCCTGCGGAAGAAATTGGCAGAGGTTGTCGATTTGTATGGAGAAAGATTTCGCCAGCTCGATAACAGCCTTCTGTGTCGACTGCTGTCCGTCGATTAAGAAAACTGACTTGTTGCCCTCTTTCCGAATGGTTCGACGGATTACGGGGTTCTTCCGGTTATTCGTGCCGGCGGCAAGTTCGATTTCGATCTCAGCCTTCTCGCACCCGTGCTTGACGAACTCGCCGAGTTCTTTTGCCCTGCCAAGATGCTGTCAACGGTTAGTTACAGTTACAGAAGTCACAACGCCAGAAGCCTTTTTTACCAGTGGACCCCAACCCAGCCCTAAGCAAATCGCACATACGAGCGTGCTCTTTCCAGTGCCATTTGGGCCAATGACCATATTCAAACTCGGACCCGGATGGAATTCCGCCGCCGTGTACGTGACGAAATTGGTAAGTTTAACACGGACGATAGAGCCCGGCTGGTGTGTGCCTTCGGTGAAGTCTTCGTCATCGTAGGTTGCATTCTATATTTCATTAGCAGCTGCGAGGGTAGCTAGGGCACTAGAATGATGACCATACCTCTGCAAACGCGTCGCCGTTCACGCGTGCGCGCTTGCTGCTCGTGTCCGAGCCAGAGTCGTCGTCGTCGCTCGAGTCAACGCGACTGTGTGTGCGTTTCCTCGCCACATTGTCGACTCGAACTCCAGGCATGGCGGAGGGGTGGGCGAGGTGGTGGGGAGGTAAGATGAAGGTGCGTGAGGCTGGTGGTAATGTGAAAGTTCAATGCATGTGAGGTACGCCAAGCCGCTCAGCGGAGAAACGACCGCCAAGATCCACATGGTGCACGTGACAGCGCGTCAGAGGGGCAATTTTTCATTGATGCATTTCATTTACGCGTACATAAACTATTTCATGCCATGTTCTGTCTCGGCCCAGCCATGGTTTCACTTTTTCTCCGCCGGTGCAATCATGAGTTCCGGCCTAACATACTTGTCGAAGTCCGTCTCGCTGATCACCTTCAATTCCATAGCACTCTCTTTGAGAGTGATGCCCTTCTTGTGTGCATTCTTGGCTGTCTTGGAAGCCAAATCGTATCCTTTCTCAGTCAGTAACAAAGACCGAGAGAATATAGAATGATTGACTTACCGATGACAGGGTTGAGACAGGTGACGAGCATAAGGCTATTCGTCTTGTTAGCTGCAAGATTCGCAACGCAAGCAACCCAAACCCTCACCTTTCGTTAAGCAAGGAAGCGATGCGTTTCTCATCAGCCTCAATACCCTCGACGAGGTTCTTCTCAAAGCTCGTCATGGCATCCGCCAGAAGGCGGGAGCTGTGGAGCAAGTTCCGGATCATGACTGGTTTGAAGACATTCAGCTCAAAGTTACCCTGTGATCCGGCAAAGGTAGTGGCGGCATGGTTGCCAAATACTTGCGTGCAAACCATGGTGAGCGCTTCGCACTGGGTGGGGTTCACCTTCCCAGGCATGATAGAAGATCCAGGCTCGTTCTCTGGCAACTTGAGCTCCCCAAGGCCGCATCGGGGCCCAGATCCCAGAAAACGGATGTCTTGAGCGATCTTGAACAGCGACGCCGCAAGTGTGTTCAATTGGCCTGACGCCTCTATAATCGCGTCGTGGGAAGCAAGTGCTTCGAACTTGTTCGGCGCTGTAATGAACTCGTGCCCGGTCATTTTGCTCACCTCCGTAGCGATATCCTCGGCGAAGCCCTTGAAGGTATTGATGCCAGTCCCGACCGCCGTTCCACCCTGCGCCAGCATCTTCAAATGGGGCAGGGCAGACTTGACGCGCACAATGCCGAATTCCAATTGCTGCACGTAGCCCGAGAACTCCTGGCCAAGCGTCAATGGTGTAGCATCCTGCAAATGGGTGCGGCCAATCTTGATGATCTTCTCAAACTGCTCGCTCTTCTTCTTGAGCGCATCGCGGAGGCTCACGAGGGACGGGAGGAGTGACTCTTCCAAGTCCATGACGGCGGCGATGTGCATAACGGTCGGGAAGGTATCGTTCGACGACGCGGACATGTTGACATGGTCGTTGGGGTGTACGGGCTTCTTCGATCCCATCTGCCCTCCGAGGATCTCGATGGCGCGATTGGAGATGACCTCGTTGGCGTTCATGTTGGACTGGGTGCCAGAGCCGGTCTGCCAGACGACGAGAGGGAAGTGGTCAACGAGCTTCAGGGAGGCCACCTCGGAGGCAGCCTGCTGAATGGCCTTACCAAGCTTTGGGTCTGTCCACAGTTATCAGAGAAGCGTTCGTTGCAGTCCAGGCGAGTCCTACCCAGCCCGTACTTCATATTGACGGTCGCTGCTGCGCCCTTCAGGATGCCAAATGCCTTGACGATGGGCGGGGGCATGCGGTCCTGCGGCTGGTTGATCTTGAAGTTCTCCAGCGAGCGCTCCGTCTGCGCGCCCCAGTACTTGTCCGACGGAACCTGGACCTCGCCAAAGGCATCCGTCTCTGTGCGGGTGGAGGCCATTCTGCTGGTGAATGCGAATTGGCGTCGGGCGGTGGTGTTGCGGAGGTGCAATGGACTGCAGCGGGATTCTGGGCGGAGTGAGGTAGAAAGCGCTCTGGTGCTCCGGGTGGTGGCTCCATGACTGCAGGCCCAAGACTTGCCCGCGATGGAGGGGTTGATTCTGGCATGTGCGAGAGGCCGCAGCAACCCGGCGGCCTCGGCAGGGCGGAACTTTGTATGGGCAGACCGGAACATGGTCGAATGCTGATGGACGGCAGAGGTAGGAGATGACGTGCGGCGCTCAATTGGATGCGATCAACGCAGTAGAGAGGCGCAAACAGAGGCAGAAAGGGAAAACAGAGGCACGAAGCAAAAAATCGACTCCCGGATCGATCGCTGGGCTCTGCGTGCGCGGAAAAAGGGCGGAACAAACCGGAGGGGCTTGGCGTCGGCTTTGCACCGCGCGCGCTCTGGTTCCCGATGAGCATCAAGGTTAATTTTTTGCACAAGCACAGCGAATTTTTGACCCTCTCACACACTTGTCACCGATCACTCATCTTTCTCACGTCCCTGATCCGTCCCGCCGCTTCCGCGCCCGCCTGGTCCTACGCGCCACCACCACAATGCGCTGTCTCTTGTTCCTGCGGCGAGTGTGCGTTTCTTGTCTGGCCCTGGCCGGCAGCCGACCGACCGAGCACTTAACGTAAAGTTCGTTTGTTCCACCACTGGGCGGCCATTTTGGACCTTCAGCGGCTCCGTGGCACCATGAAAAGCAGCACGCGGCGAGGCCGTCGTCGCCAGGAGGAGGCAGACTCGCGCCTTCCTTGGCTGAACGAAAGCTCGTCCAGCCCCCCGTTCGGTCCTTGCGCTTGTAGTTCTGTAAGTAGTCCACCCGCGCTGGTCGCCTGCGTTGGCATCCATGATGTTGGCTTCGTGCTTTTGTCTCGGCTGTAATTAGCTGTGCCCACGAGCTCAAGGGAGGAGTCAAGGCCCAGATCGAGCATGGCCCCGTCCGTCCCTGTGCCAGTCCTCAGCTTCTGCCGGTGAGGACCGTCCTTGCGCGGCGGTTGCAGGTCGTCGCCGTCGTGCGTGCGTCGTTCTGAAGGACTGACTCAATCCAAGAGCAGCGATTGAGCGGCGACTGGCTGTCCCACATCTCGGCCGTCTCAGTCGTCGCGCACCCGGCACGGAAGGGCAAGCAGCAGCTGACAGTTTTGCAACATTTCGCGCGCTTCCACTTACGAAGGCTTGACCAGGTCTTCCCTCGCCCGCAGATGCAAGCCTCGTCTTTTATATGAGCCTTGGACCACCGTCACACACCTGGCGGGACACTAAGCTGGCCCCTCCCTCAGCATTACTCCACCATCTGCACACCTCTCCCCGTCCTCTTTCGACCTCAACAGCAGCAGCAACACATCCGCTGCCCTTTCACTCCCTACCCCACGCAACCGGCACATTCCCGGCGCCGTACGGGCCGCTGTGAATCCACGCCGCCCACGAGACTCAAGCTATACACCGCCCAAACGCTAAGTCGGCAGATAACGCTCTACTTATCCATGACGCCCGGTACTGCTGCGAGAGAACAACTTACCTGTGTTCCGGTCGGGCAGCTTCCTGCTCCAAGTCGAGAGATTCAGCCTTGACCCCGCCCGCTCCCTCGATCCTCTCCAACCGCGGGCTTTGGATTATTGCACTCTCCGACCTCCACCCGCCACGCCAGCATCTTGCCTAGTGTGAAG
Source organism: Beverwykella pulmonaria (assembly GCA_001599595.1). Lineage (NCBI taxonomy): Eukaryota > Fungi > Ascomycota > Dothideomycetes > Pleosporales > Melanommataceae > Beverwykella > Beverwykella pulmonaria. The sequence goes on from BCHH01000002.1 coordinate 4,280,722, forward strand.
TCATACTCGACTTCCTCGGCCACGCATACATGGCCGAATCCAACTTCAGTCCACCTCTCCACAATCCTTTCTCTATGCCTACGTCCGCTAGCTCCCATGCCCAGGGCGGCTCGCAACCATCCGTACCAGCCGTGTTCCAGTCAAGTTTTGCCGACTACGGCACCTGGCCTGACTATCACCACTTCACCCCAAACCATTTCAGTACCCAAATGCCAGACCCAAGCCAGGGCCACAGTGGTCCCTTTCACTATTTTAACCAGAGCCGTGTCTCCCCACATCATCCGTTTGCAGCCCCTCCTGGACCTCGTGGATACTACCCTCCTCCAGCCGACATGTATTCACATGGTCCAGCTATAGATCCTGGCCAAGGGCCCCCTCCAAGGCATTTTCATAGTATGCAGATGTCCAGCGGACTCCATCCTGATTTTAGAGAACCTCGGAACAATTCCGATCTACTTCCCATGATTGAGCCTACCGTTCCAGGCAACCACACTTTCCACTTGCCGCCTTACTCTCAACTTCCACAGCCACAGATGCATGGCTTCAATTCTTTTCAGGGGCGGCGACCCGGTCCTGCGCTACCAACTCCCCCTACGCCGCCCTCTGGTCGTTTCGGTGGGGATACGATGCCGTCAATGATTCAAGGTCGAGGGCCGGTAAGAGGCGTCAATGCCGGGACTCCGCATCCACCCCGCGTGGTCTCCTCGCCAAGCCGGAGAACATCGTATGAGAGGCAACATCAGAATGCGCTTCAGCCGCCTGGTGGTCCAGATCGTCGTCCGCAATCGTTTTTGGGCACACACAACCGCCGTTCAGACCGTAGCGTGTCTCCGAGGACTTCACACCGTCGGAGCTTTGACCGATACGCCACAGACTTGCCGCACTCAACCGGCTCCTCGGACGCAGAAGAGGCCGCCTCGCGTGCCCGAGTCCACCGTGCCCGCCAGCAAAGACAGCGAGCGTTGATGGGGGGGCCGGAATTTCGACGGGCGTATACCTCTATCGATGGCAACAGCCCGACGCCTGCACAGATACAGGCTCTCAAAGACAAATTGCGCCACTTCCTACCTAGCGAGCTCCCAGAAGGGTCATCGACTTCATGCGATATTTGCCAAAAGGACTTTTCCACCAAGTACGTACAACCTACAGAAGAAAACGAGGTGGCCATTCAACTTCCTTGCAAGCATGTCTTTGGGGAATATTGCTTCCAGAAATGGGTGGATACCTGCAGAGAGCACAAAAACAAAATCACATGTCCAATGTGCCGCAAGCTCCTAGTCGAGCCGCGGTCTTCAATGCCGGAAATGATGGCGCTCTTCTCTCGCTCGATTGAACACCGGGCTCTAAGTCAGTTGAGCCCGGCAGATCGACAAGTCCTCGAACGGGTTATGGGCCCTATGGAGGGCGACTTCGCTCATATATAGGCTCTGTGTTGTGGAAACATGATAGGAAACGCCTCTAGAAAGTGCCATAGACAGAGCACGAGGGTGGATGCCAACGGTCACTAAGAAGCGCGGTTATGCACGACCATGTCGGTTTTCCTACCCTCCAAGTGATGGGGTGGTCTCGGTGGCTTCACCATAATAGTACCCAACATGTTGTGACGGCTTCTCGGGGTTCCCAAGGGATATCTGGGTGGGTGGACGGAATAGGAGTTATCTTGGGTGCATCACAGGTTATGCTTATTACGAAAGGGATCGCTAGGATGGAGCAATGGGCTAAATGAATGAATATAACAAATACAAACTGCAAACAGCTTGCTCTTTGTTCTTATAGAAGGATTGATATACCTTGCTCTGTGACGTGCTGTTGAGGGGTGGAATGTTATTGGTTACCGGAGCAGACAGCGGGCCAAAATAAACAGACCCCGCCAAACCTCTACCATCCCAACACCACCACATTACCGCAAACACGCAACACATCGCCGTCCAATTGCATTCCGGTTTCTGCTGCACTATTTTACCGCTGAATATCTTCTGCGTCGCTCTCTCTCTACTCCCTCTTCCGCTGCGGCAACGGCGGTCCCTTCTTCTGCGGAGGGCATTGACGGCGACATCGACCGGCGTTCCTCAACAACACACACAGGACGAGCACGATGGCCGCTGACCGCCAGAGCTTCCAGCTGCCCATTCCACCGCCGCCGCTCCACACACGCTCCAGCGACATGGACGGGCCGGCGACACCCTCGCAGGAGCGCTTCATCAGCCCGCAGCAAACTCCTCAGGGCAGCCCGAGCAAACACCACCAGCCGCCGGGCGCTTTCGACCTGCCGCACGTCTTCGAGAATGCCATGAGACTTCTTCCCACCGTCGGCTCGCCCTCCAAACCCAAGCCCCAAACACCGACGTCGCCCAGCAAGACGACTCCACATCCTACGGATGACGTCGATTACTCGACACAGGACCTCACAACCCTTGGGCCCGGTAGCCCAACCCGCAAGTCGAACAAAGAGAATACGCCACCAAGTGCGCGTCCTGGCCTGCAAAAGGAGTCCAGCTACATCACCCACGCCGCCCAGTCGCGCCAGGATCCATACCGCACGCGTGAGGCAGACCAGTCGACACGCTACTACCATGGTCCTCAGCGTCTCTCTGCTGAAGAGCTCGAGAAGGCTAGGAAACCGTCGGCGAAACGTTTGGCCAATGTCACTCAGCTATGTAAGTTTCCCACAGCGACCTTGCCTAGCCCTCAATGGTCTAATGGATGTTCATAGATTTCCTCGATTACTACTATGACCTCCTCACTTACGTGCATACACGCCAGAACCGCCTCACCCAATTCAAAACCCAGAACCCTCCGCCGCCTGCGACTCCCGAGTCTGACTACAACGACGCCCTCAATCAATACCTGGGACGCGAGCGGGCCAATCTCCGCAAGCGACGTACGCGACTGAGGCAAGGTGATTTCCAGATTCTCACCCAAGTTGGACAAGGTGGTTATGGCCAGGTGTTTCTGGCTCAGAAGAAGGATACCCGAGAGGTCTGCGCATTGAAGGTGATGAGCAAGAAGCTTCTGTTCAAGCTAGACGAGGTCCGTCATGTCTTGACCGAACGTGACATCTTGACGAGTGCGAGAAGCGAATGGCTCGTTCGCCTACTCTATGCTTTCCAGGACGAACGGAGCATCTATCTCGCCATGGTAAGCCTAACCGACGAACCCTCCTTACAAAGGCGCAACTGACTTGGTTAGGAATATGTGCCAGGTGGTGACTTTCGGACACTTCTGAACAACACCGGTGTCCTCCACAACCGCCATGCTCGATTCTACATTGCTGAGATGTTCTCGTGTGTCGACTCGCTGCATCAGCTGGGCTACATTCACCGAGATCTTAAGCCGGAAAATTTCTTGATTGACAGCACTGGCCACGTCAAGCTGACCGATTTCGGTCTTGCGGCGGGAATGTTGGCTCCAGCGAAGATTGAGTCGATGCGCATCAAGCTCGAGTCCGTAGGAAATGTCGTGTCTCCATTCGGGCGACCTATGGAAGACCGCACTGCAACTGAGCGCCGAGAGAATTACCGGTCGCTGCGCGAACGCGATGTCAATTACGCCAAGAGCATTGTCGGCAGCCCCGACTACATGGCTCCCGAAGTCCTCAAAGGTGACGAATACGATTTCACAGTCGACTACTGGAGTCTGGGGTGTATGCTCTTTGAGGCTTTGGCCGGCTACCCACCCTTTGCAGGAGCAACCGTGGACGAGACCTGGCAGAATTTGAAGCAGTGGAAGAAGGTGCTACGTAAACCTGTTTACGAGGACCCATCTTATTTCCTCTCCAAGCGCACCTGGGATCTCATCACACGCCTCGTCGCATCCAACTCCTCTCGCTTCCGAGGCATCTCGGAGATACATGCTCATCAGTATTTCGCAGAGGTGGACTGGAACAAGCTAAGGGAGAACAAGGCCCCATTTGTGCCCGAGTTGGACTCAGACACTGACGCGGGATACTTTGACGATTTCGGGAGCGAGGCGGATATGGCGAAGTACAAGGAAGTGCATGATAAGCAAGCCGCACTGGAGGCTATGGCAGACCGGGACGAGAAGATGAAGAGCGGTCTTTTTGTCGGATGTAGGTTCCTGTCCATACTGATAAGTGTTGTGCTCTTACTGACTCACTCTAGTTACCTTCCGTCACAAAAAGACAACCGACGAGAGCGGAAAACCGGCCAGTCCGAGGAAGGCGCTTCCCGTCGTAGACGAGAACTTTGGCACGATATTCTAAATGGGGATGTCTCAATCCATTTCTTCGAGGCTTCCTGTGCCGGGCACTGGATGCTCGGATGCTTTTGATTCTTCTTGTCGGCCTTCCATCCGATTGGGTCATTTTTGTGACTCGAGTTGGTTGAAAAGGAACGAGTAACAAAAGTGCGCCAATGAAGGATTGACATTATGGTTATGTTTATGCATTGCACTATTTGGCAGATTCGGCGTTCGAATGACGTGGGCTTTTTGGCAGGCTTGCTTTTGATGATGAAATGTAATAGTAGGAATGAATGGTTACTGTGCGAGACTTGTTTGTTGGGTGGTCCTGTCACTTATTTAAATGTGCATGTGATGTGGCATACGGTATCGTCCGTGGGCGTGGGTGATGGAGAGCCTTACTAACCTTCTAGCCATTCATCACTTTCATGAGCACGGGCTCTGCCCCTAGGATTTCAAGTGCATCAACTCTTCTTGTCCTCCCTCCCTTCCTTTTCTCTCAACGCTTACGACTTCAATGCCGTGGATCCTTTTGGCTTGTGAACTAGACAGCATCCAATTCAGCGAGCAACAATGCCACATCTAAGATAGACATAAACCCCTTATCCCTTGCCCTGCCTTTAATTCTTCTTGTTTCACGATGACCTGGTATGTGTTGTCCCAAAATATCCCGATGTCGGCAGTGTGTATTTTCCTGCATGGTAAGCAGGATCTGTCTAAACGCATTGAGAAAGACGACATGTGGGTGGAGCTTATCTCTAGGCTAGACGCAATCCACGGGCATGTCTGGGGCTAAGTAGAGGAGGCATTAAAAAATATAACGACACAAGCATGCCACGGCTTTTGGCCTTGGCTTGAGGTGGGTTTATACCCGCTGTGTGGTGTTTCTCTGTACATACACCTGCTTTGCGTCAGGCTGCAACTTACTATTAAGATAAAAGCCAATGAGGTTATGTATAGCTATCTAAAGCAAAATCATCGACAATGCGTTTACATGAGGTTGTTCTGGATGTCGAGCAGCGTTGAAAGACGCTTGTACGATCTTTTGAGCTATCCACACAGCTTGCTACGCGTGAAGGATTTAAAGTTTCATGCGGCTACGGTTATAGATCCACTAATTAGCTCTGTACTACCCTGATACGCAGAAGGCATATCCATGAGGCTCTATTTATACAAAACCCAAACAAGTATTTGACTTGAAAACAGTCTTCAAAATACCACATGGATATGTCTCTATTCCCATCGTCTACTTCTAAAAGACTCCGACTGTGGATTACGACCTGGAAGATTCTCCTCCATCTGGGGCAAAGTCTAAAAACACTACAAGTTCTATACCATGTCCCGCCCAGGGTACATAGAACTAAAAGGCCCCATCAAATCCCCTATATTCTAGAGATAACCAAAGCATAAACAACGACCCTCATGCTCTGCAGCTTATCAAGAGGTAATCGCCATAATAATATGCCTGCGCTGCGTTCTGTCGCACCGTAATAACAAACGCCGCTAAAATCCAGTAACATGATAATTTAATTCTCCTCTCAAAAGAAAAAGAAAGAAAAACTCACATGTCAATTCATGCGCTCGGGAGATGGAACCGAGACTAGTTTTTAGTAGGTGCCACATATGTGCTATATGCTTAGACGGATTGCGAGGGCCGAGTCCAAAGCACTAGACTGAAGAGTATATGTTTCTTTGGAGCTTTTGGGGTAACAGTAATGTGAGTCTGCTTGCCTGGGGTTTTAAAGAAATAGGACTATTATTTATAAGTTGGGAATGGTATAATATCGCTTCTCGTCGCCATCTATCACTATTACGCTCTGCCCCCTTCATCGTTCTGCTCGCCATCATCGTATCTTGGAGATATTTTCACATCACCTTCTCTCTTCACACCCTCACCTCACTAAAACCCAAAGCTAAAATTCCTCCCACCACTAGGAAACAAATTCCCCAACAACACACTCAAGACTTCCGTATCCACCACCGCCCCAAACCCATGACACTTCACCCCCCGCCCAAGCTCCTCCACCAATCCCCTCAAACTCTTAACATCGCTTTCGCCAAATCCCGGATGACTCCTGATTTGCTGCCACGCCTGTATGGGAGTGCACTCACCCTCTTCAACCTCGACGCCATGACTCAACTCGAGCAATTTCTCCAGGCCCAAACTCGGCGTCTGCCAAGGCGGGAATTTGGTGGTGGTTGTGTCGACGGGCTGGGTCGGGGACTGGAATAGCAAAGGGGCAGTGGCAGTTAAAGCGTGGCCGGAGGGGAGATGGGAATCGGTGGAGTTGGGGTCGTGCTGTGTGTGGTGCAGACATGGCGCTTCGAGCGTGAGGACAAATTCCATGCCCAGGCTTGTGGGGTCGAGGTCGCGGAGGTGTTTTGATGGACCTTGTACAACAGTTTCCGCTCTACCGGCTGCTGGAGATTTGGTCAGTAACTCGCAACTCGGTTATACACTTTTTTTTGGCTTATTAGAGGAGGTACTTACCGCTATTCTCCCCCTCTACTGTATTAGACCTCCCCCTCGACCGGAAGAAAGTATGTTTCTGCTTCCCCTTCTCCTTTCCCGCTGGCGGACTACTCTCACTAGATATCTCGCTCAGTGAAAAGTGGCTCTCGCCAGAGTTATACGGACTAAACACATGCAATTGCTGCTGATGAAACGCACTCGTTGTGATGCCCACCGACATCATAGACAACGAAGTCGAAGTTGACGCGGACGAAGCTGGGTTGGTGGACTGGAACTCGGAAGGGTGTAAGTTCCCTTGTGAAGCATCGTAGGCAAGACCATTCCAATCAAGGATTTTCTTCAAGCGTGCAATTTCTGCGTGGAGATTCTGGTGTTCCTGCACCATTTTGGCTTCGTTGGTGCGCCGGGCGAGGACTTCGTTTTCGAGTGACTTGATGTAGGATTCCTTGCGTTCGCGGTGGGTGCTGCCGTTATTTATCAGTATAGAGCATGGCTGGAGGGGTGGAAGGGAGGAGGGGGTACCGTTGTGCTTTTCGGACTTGTTCGCGGCGCTTGCGGTACGCGACGCTGTCTTTGTCTTTGGGATCGCCCTCGGGGTGTTTAGAGTCTGATTATTGAATCAACGTTTGGTCCAGTATAGCCCGGTAACGTTGGAGAAAACATATCCAGGAGAAAGACATGTCGCCAGGACTGCTTGGAGGGACGGTTGGAAGCAATGATTGGTGGCCAGAGTGAAGATTCGGAATCATGGATTACCGCTCTGGGAAAAGTAGACGTACAATCACACACAACAATTAGGATGGGAAGATGGATACACAGGAGAGTATATATATACCTTGATCCGAAGACCGCTGGAACTGGCGGAATGAGAAGTTCTTCATGCTGACAGTCGCAGAGATTCCTTCTTTAACTGTCCCCAATGCAACTGTGACTCTCTAGAATCAGATGTGAAAACCGCTCTATTTAGAACACGAGGTCACGATACTGAGTACGCACAGCGACGTACCTTTGTATGTCAAAAGATGGTCGTAGTGGAGACTTCTGTAGGGTGAGACGCTGCAAATTGCCGATACGGTTGCACGATACGATGATGTGTAAGCTGAGCCGAAGTCACGACGGCAATGGGACCAAGCGGCTTCCTCGACGTACACACCTCGAAGCTCAATCCAACGATTAACCTCGTGCTTTCGTCGTGTTGCGAAATCAAAGTTGGCAGGCTATCTACGCAGGTACAAGAGCGGTGTGAACCGGTGGATTACGTTCCCGAGCTTTTGTGATGTTGAGAAAAAGCGGGGCCTCATAAACTGCACCGCATCCTTCAGCCTTACACAGAAGCGTATAGAATGCTGCATATAAGCATGCATTTCGCATTCCGCATATTAGACAAGACAAATGGCTGCAGTTACCATCTAATTGGGCTTCTTCCAATGCAGACCACAACTCGTCAGTTCAATCAGTCCGACGTCAGTCCGACCATGGCTCCCGAATTCTTCTTCCTGCAGCAATAATTCTGTGCAAGGCACAGCCCCAGTCCCAGTTTCTAGCCTCCATTCTTGGTGCGACGTTGCAAGCCTGCACCCGAAGGTTGCGAATACGAGATGCGGCTTGCCTTCCCAAACTTTCAAGACACACCGATGAACGCTTCTGTCGGCGTGGGGGCGAAAGGTAAGCATCATCTAGGGGTGTATGTCAGAGGGCGCGATAAGCGAAACGTACTATTGCGAGCAAGATGGTGGAGAGCCTCTGTGCTGAAGGGCGGACAAATGACGACGCGAAGCTCACATTCGAAATCCTAAGGCTGTGAGGCTTGTTTAATCGCCCGTGGGGTGGAGCGGAAATGGCGCGACCATTTCCCCTTTCTGGTCAAGAGTTGACCAAGACTGAGGATTTGGTAAGAAACCAGGGGCAATAGAAATTGAATTGTGAACTTCGAGCGTTTGCTCTAAAGCTTTGATTTAGGTATGCTTTCACGGACTACTACCTATGCCAACCAGGGCCCATGACAGACCGCAATCCTCCTATACCCAGGGGAATCCCAACCCAATAATTACCGCCCGCAAATTTTTGATCCCTCCAAGAACGCCGCGCTAATGCAATTCATGAATCCATACCAAATCTCATATCCAGAATGCCATCTCTTTCATCCCACATTAAAGTAGCAAAATCAACCACCCAGCAATACCCACCACCACCCCCTCAACCCACTTGTCCAACCCCCCACTCCTTCCCTGCACGGCGCCTCCAGTCTTGCTAATTCCGATTCCGGATGCGATGAAGTTGCCCACTTCACGCTGGTTTGTTGTCGAACTCGAGCTCTCACTCGAGCTACTGCTAGAGCTAGACACGCTCGTACTCCTGCTGATCGATCCCGAATGCGTCGTCGTCGCACTGTTAGTCGCTGGAAGACTCGGAATCGAACTCGTCTTTCCGTTTATTATGAGCGCGGTGCCCTTTGAATCGAGAGAGTACGTCGTTCCGCTAACCGTTATCGCTTCGCCAGGCTTCAGCGTCGTGCCTGGTCCGAGTACGTATTCTGTCGTTCCGTCTCTGACTGTCGCAGAGTACGTCTTCCCGTCAATGGTGAGAGCGGGAGCAGCGGTAACAGGACCTTGAACCAGCGTCGTCGTCACGCCGTTGATGACTACAACAGATCCAGATGCGGAGGCGGGCATGGAGTATGTTGTTCCAGAGATGGTGATGACGCCTCCTGGGACGAGAGTCTGGCCGGGACCGAGGACGAATGCCGTTGTCCCCCCGGTTACAGACGCGGTTATCATCTGGTTGTTGAGCGTGAGCACAGGAAGACCGGGTGCGTTCAGTGTCGAAGTTACGCCGTTGACCACTACGGTAGATCCTGAGTCGCCGGCAGGCATGCTGAATGTGGTTCCGTCGACTGTGAGGACACCTCCCGGGGTTAGTGTCTGTCCTGGACCAAGAACAAACATGGTAGATCCACCGATTACCGTAGCGGAAACTGTCTGGCCACCCACGGTAAGGACGGGAGCGCCTGTTGCAAAGGGCGCGTTTCCGAGGGTCTGCGTCACGCCGTTGACCACGGCAATCGTTCCGCTTGGTCCCAGGCTTAGCGTGCTTCCATCGACAGTGATGGCAGGTCCGCCAGGAGCGAGCGTCTGAGTTCCGACAACAAATTGTCCTTGAGAGTTCGCCGTGACAGTCTTGTCTCCAACTGTAAGCACTGGTGGGCCGGTTGGTGCGGGATTCACTGCAATTGTGCTGCCTCCGACGACGATAGTAGAACCTCCGCCTCCAGTAGGAACAACAACCTCGACTCCGTTAATCGTAGTGGTTTGTCCTGCGGTAAGGGTCTGCGATCCAATCACTACGCCGGGATTCTGCTGATTAGAGTTGTTAGGTTGCGTTGGCTGGGCCGGATGAACATTGACCACAGTATTGCCAATGGTGATGGTTTGACCGGGATCATTCGGCTGGGGCTGGGGACCCTGCGTGAATTTTGGATCGTGTATGATGGAGTTGATAATGTCGGGAATATTTGGCGTCTTCGGTGGGTCGTTTGGTTTAGGATCTGGGTTTTTGGAAGGTTCCTGGTTAGGCCCCATCTGTGAGGGGTCTGGTGGGTTGGTAGGCACTACTGGAGGGTTGGGCAGCGGATTGATATTGCATCTTAGACATCCCTGTCTCGTGACGTGGGTGGATGTCGATTCGTAAGTTGTACTCAGATATGTACTTGTGGGTATGGGAGGCGGAGTAAACCCTGGCGGCTGCTGAGTAAAAAACGTCCCCACCACGGTGGTCGGCCCCGGAGGTGGTGGCGCCGAGGCAGTAGGGGGGGGAGAAAAAAAAGAAGTAGGAAACTCGCCGAGCCTCGTTGTTGGAGCAAGAGTACAAGTGGCGATGTCGGATCCGTTGAAGATACTCTGAATATCGGGGTCGAGCTTAAGAAATTCGATGATAGCAGGAGGAAGGGGCAGGGGTGTGCCACCGCTGCTCTCTGGAGGGCTGGTTGTGAACGTCTGGATAAAGGAGCTCCAGTCCTGCGTCCGAGTAGGTTGCCAGTCGTTCATGAAAAGGTAAGAGACCTCCGCACCACACGTGGGTTCTTCTAAGTAGGTTGTGAGTACTCCGGTAGGAGCAATCTCTGTTTCCGTAGGAGAGTCAAGCCCGCCCCACAACTCTGTGTAAGCCACATAGGTGGGTCCCGCATCGCTGTTTGCATTAGCCAAGTCATGTTTGGAGATGTGCAAAAACTCACAGCGTTAGCGTAGTACCATATGCTGGTTCAAAGGTGAAAACCGGAGCCGTGTGCGTGATGGTTTGATTGGCAGTTCCAATGATGGTTTTGGTCTGATTAAGCGTCTCTGCCGTGGTAATCACAGTGTCGATCGCCGTGCCCTGCATGTAGGTAATGGTCAAAACAAGCACCGTCTCAGTGACCACCACACTAGTCCACGTGGTAGACAGGAAGGCCTCCTTCGAATTAAACCAAAACGTGGTTGGCGAGAATGCCTCGAGGACGCAACCGGTACATATTGTAGGGGCGGGAGCAGTTGAATTTCCGGTGACTAGGGTGGTGTAATTCGCGGTGCGAAGTGAGGTAGATGTGTTATAGGAAGCATAGGAGGTGCTGGCCGGTGTAGTGACGACTCGATTGGCCGAGCTGGTTGAGGTTGAGCTGAGGAAAGAGGTTGATGATGTTGAAGATAGTGATGAGGTGGATGGCTCTGTTGACGTTGGAAGACTCGACGAGTCTGAGATGTCAAGTGTGAAGCGAACTTGTGACGAGGCAGAAGTGGATACTGAATGAGATGAGGAAAAACTGGTGGAGGATGACGATGCTACTGAAGAAGAGTTCAAGTTCACTGCTGGTGGTTAGTGTTGATTCACAGCGTGGACATTTGGCCACAAACGTTCTATGATATGTTAGTCACGTTCACACATCTTCCATGGAGCACCTACGTCTTCTGATGTATGGGGCATTTGAGCAGGCTGCCAAAGGTGCCAAGCTCAACAGAGCGAGAAGTCGCATCTTTTCTGTCTGTGCATGAACGAGCGACGATGTTCAAGCTGCGAAGAAACGAAATGTGCAACGCCTACAAGATGACGAGGTGGGAATGGAAAGAATCGGAGATCAAGGTAGAACGGATGGAAGCTGTTATGTGTATTTGAATCGGGCAGCCCACCAGCAGGCGACGCCCCTATGAATAGAAATCCCCTGCAGGCGGTGGTGCAGGGCCACAGCAGGTCCAGCTTCTGCGTTTCGACGAGGAGCCCGCCAATCACACGAAACAGCCTCCCGAATTAAAGTGTGGCCGTGCTGGTCGGCTGAACGACGCACGCTGAGCACCAGATGGCGGGAATCTCTCTTCTCGCCAGTCTTTGGAGGCTTGCCACATCGCCGACATGCCTTCCTAGCACATGGAGACAACGTGTCGGTCGGCTGTTTCTCTACAGTCTGGAGTCTTGTGTTACTAGAATGGAGGCCGCGGGTTGGACGAGGCCAGGGCTCGCTACATTGTTGTTGTTGGAGTGTGTGTCTCTTTTGGGCACATGGGGATAGGGGAAAGTAATGCGGCGAAATCTCAGGCCGCGTGGGAAGGGTCGCACAGAGATGGGTCGAGATGAGGCTTCTCGGCAGCCGTTTCACATGACGGTGCTTGCTCGCCTGCGAAATGGGATTTTCCGGGATGGCCGCGCCCAAGATCGGAGGGGGCGTCGCTGGCGAGGGAGTGGAAAGATGGCGTGAGGCCTTGCAGAACGAAAGGTCACCGCAGAACAGGGGCGGATCGCTTGGTCGCTGGTCTTACTGGTCACGGCTCACACGCTAGCCGTCGAGGTTGTATCGTCAAGACCCTAGTCGTGGCTTCAGCCCTCACGGTTTACTATCGACTCACCCACCGCCCTCGTATTCAGCTGGCCCGGAGCTGGAGATGCCTGCATCTTCTTCCCAACCAGCCACCGCCATGGCATGCCTGTCCTGCTGCCGGCGTCCCAGCCAGCAGCCATGGCTCCAGAACCTCGCAGGCGATTGTGTTGCATCCATATTGCGCGAACCCCTCCCCCAAAGTCTCACGCATGCTCTCATGCCCGTCATGTCGAGGCCGTGACACTTGCCAACCCGAGTCCACATTTGCTCGCCTTTTCTGTTTACGACACCTAATTCTGCCTCTTCTCCAGGCTGCCCGCCCACCTTCATGTGGTAGTTTCAATATATTTGTTTTTGTTTCAGTTGGGCTCTGCATATTGATTCCCCATTCCGTTTTTCCTTGGACGCCCTCACTTCCGCTCGCTTTTTCTTACATCATGCCTATGGCACCGAGAGCGACGGCATCGTCAACACCGAAACCCTATGTGGTGCCTCCGTCGCAAAAATTCGACGGAAACGACGGGAGCTGGTCAACCTTTACCCTCTCCATCGGAACTCCTGGACAAGAATTTCGCGTTTTGGCATCTACGAAAGCCGGAGAGACGTACGTTATTGTACCTGAAGGATGCTATGCAACAGATGGCCCAGACTGCGCAAAACTGCGCGGCGCAGAGATCTTCCAGTCGTCGCAAAGTCCTGGATTCCGGGTCAATATGTCCTCGAGCTGGTCGACATTGGGACAGTACAGTATAGACTTGGAGGACAGGCTCAATTACACCGCGCAGGGGCTTTTTGGATTCGACAAGGTCTCGCTGGGATCCGCTGTCGACAGCACGTCGCTGTCAATGGATCATCAGGTTGTAGCGGGTGTGGCCGAGATGGATTACTACATGGGCCACATACCATTAGGTGTACCGGATTCTAGCTTCTCGAGCTTGAGTCAATCCATTGACTCCTTTATATACCAGCTGCGAAACACCACAAAAATACCGAGTCTCTCCTTCAGCTACACCGCCGGAGCCAAATACAGGTTAAAATCAGTATTCGGAAGTCTAATCCTAGGCGGCTACGACTCCACACGCTTCACACCCAATGCCAACCCCTTCTTCTTCTCTTTTGCTACCGACCCCTCACGGCTTCTGACCGTTGGAGTGGAATCCATAATGGCCATGAACTCGCTAAAAGGAACATACTCACTTACATCCGGCGCGCATTTCTCCTTAATTGACTCTACAGTCCCACACCTCTGGCTACCAAGGTCCATTTGCGACAACTTCGAGCAGGCCTTCGGGCTCACCTACGACGCAAGGACCGACTTCTACCTCGTAAACGACACCGTGCACGATAAACTTAAATCGCTAAACCCCTCTATAACCATTAAGCTCGTAAACTCGCTACAAGACACATCCACAAATTACACAAACATCATCCTCCCATACGCCGCATTCGACCTACAGGCCTCCTACCCATACTACCAGAATGCTACGAACTACTTTCCGATCCGACGCGCGGCGAATGACACGCAATACGTACTCGGGCGGACACTCCTCCAAGAAGCATACTTAATTGTCGACTACGAGCGCGCAAACTTCACAATCGCCCAAGCCGCATTTCCTGACCCCCTCCCCGCCGCAAAAGTCATCACCATCAATCCCCCCTCCTCGACATCTACATCCGATTCTAAATCCTCGTCCTCGTCTTCCTCTCTCAGCACCGGCGCTATTGCCGGCATCGCCGCAGGCGGCGGAATTCTCCTCCTCATTGTCATAATCGGCGCAATAATACTATACCGGAAACGACGCACCGGCCGAAAACGCAAGTACGAGCTCGCCAACACACAAATCTCAGAAACTGGCTCGGGGGCAAATATATCCTCGCCACAGAAGCATCATGATCCGCAGGAACTTGGCGGCACGCCGTTGACGGAGCTCGCGTCGCCGAGGCATGAGGGTCATGGCGGGGGTCAGAAAACATTTCTGAGCCCGACGGATGTAGTTCAGGAGCTGGAGACACCGATGACGGCGAACTCGAGACAAACGAGGTGGAGAGAAGTGACCAACTTTTATGAAATGGAGGGGAGTGCGCCGCCAAGTCGGGCGGGGAGTCGAGCGCCCAGTGAGGTTACGCCGAGGAATCATCCACACTCAGCATTTACGGGAGTGAGTCCGCTCACAGGGAGATTTCAGGAGAGGATAGATTAGTGGATATGTTAGGTAATTGTGGAGGAGTTCTTGTACATGATTTATGATGGATACCCCCTGTGTATATTGAGTATTGTAATTCAGGACACCATGGGACAAGACGGTCAGACGTCCACTTTTAAAGCTCAGCTTAATAAAATACATGACACATTTACACATTCACACATTCACACATTCACAACCACACTAAATTGCTGTTGCCAACGGCCTCCATTCCTCCCTTGCCCGTTCTAAAACCAAATCCAGTACCCATCTCACACTTCTACATCCAATGCACAGTCTCTCTCTAACCTATTCTTCCTTCCCTAGCATCTCCCCGTCCTCTCCTCAACACTCCACTTTCCCCATCTCTCCCATAAACGCCACCTCCCATACATGCCCATCCGGATCCTCCACACTCCTCGCAAACCCACCACCCATCTCCGGTAGCACCGTCGGATCCGCCTTCCCCCCTTCCTTCACACCAGCCTCCACAATCCGATTCACGTCCTCCCTCTTCTCCACCGAGATGCAGAACAGGCATTCTGTGCCGTCTCGGCCTCCGACAAGAGATTTAGATGCAGGCATGACTGCTCAACACATCAATTTGAATTTATGTATGTGTTATCCTTCGCTCAAGCCGGCGCACACGCCAAAGGGAGAGTGCAGGGTGGAAGGGCTACGTACAGGATTGGAAACGTGGATGTTCCATGAGCATGACGCTGATGTGAGGCGAGAGAACCATGCACGTCGTGTCTTCAGAGCAGAACATGGGGTTCTTTGTAAGGCCTAGCGCGGCATAGAAGGGCGTCGCCGTGGCGAGCGACGAGACGGGGAGGTTGAGGAATATGGTTGGTTCGTGTGGCATTGTCTCGATAGTGAGTCAAGACCGTAGCGGGATGTCAATTGGTTTCGTTCCAGCTTAATTGGAAGTTGACTTCAAAAACTGAGGACGAGAAGACAAACATACACACACTCTCTCCCTTTATACTCTCACGCGTGGTTTGCCAACCCCGCGCCCATTACGGCGCCAAGGAGAGGGGACCGCTGCGATTACTGATCGTGCACTCGCGGTGTCACGTGGAGCGCGTTGGTGCCTTGAATGCGAGGAATGCGGGCTCTTGTGTTCTCTTGGACATTTCAATGAGGAAGTTTATAGAGCTTTTTTGCATGAGACAAGCACTCGACGTTGGGTACATGTCAAAAGAACTAACCGATACCCACATTGTAACTTGTAGTGCTGTATCTGCCAGGACAGGCTTTGCACTCGATGTGATAGAGTCTGACGGAAGCTACTAGATGTGTGTCGAGTAACTGGTATTCTGGAGCATGGAGATTGGAAGTTGTTACATTTCCCATGCTCCCCCCGTTGAAGAACACTATCGCTATGCTGTGACCCACAAATTTGACACCTTCTGGGTATCTCCCATAATCTCGTGAACCGCCTATTGAAATGCAGAATAACGCCAATACCCCCTTTTTAGCCTCTTGCAGGTACCCTTGATGTCCGTCATGTATCTCAGCCAGCTAATTACTTCAGTCGAATCCTCTTGCCCGCAGGCTCGACGGCCCTCTCTTCACCTGCAGGCGGCGCCCAGCTTGGCTTGCCCTTCTCTAGCGGAGACTGCTCATCTTCCTCGGACTCTTTGCCGTCGCGAGAGCCTCTCCGGATGGACCGAGGATGCTTCAGTTTCCAGGGCGCCTCGATGGAAAAGGAGAAGACTTCTCTATCGGCCCGGTGGCCTGCAACCTCTTTGACCTTGTCTTTCTTTTTGCTGCTGTCCTGATCCGCAGAACCGTTACCCTCCGACTCGCTGTCCATAGTGATGTGCTTCCGGAGCGCTTTCTCCATGCGGGCCTCACGATCTAGACTCTTCTTTTCTGAGAGCGAGAAGAAGCTGGTGCGCTCCGGGGCGGGTTTCTCTTTCTCGTCTTCGCTCTTCTTCTCCGTTGCATTATCGTCTTCGTCTTCAACCGCCTCGCTAAAGTCCCACATCAGGCTCAGCTCGCCCTTGAATAGCGCCGTCAGCCACAGACTGCCCAGCACGCCAGGAACGAGGTATAGCAATGCCGGTTGCGCATGGCCCCAGATGTGCATCACCCCCAATGTAGCCAGCATGCCGAGGATGTATCCCACGAGACTAGCTTTAAAGTATGTTTTGGGAAACGTAAAGGGTCGCTCCGGCTTTGTATCGATTGATGCAGAGTAGAGCTGACGGCCGGTGAGGGAGTGGGACCAGAAATGATCGCTCCATCGTCCTGCCAGGGAGAAGTATCGAGGTTTGACCAACGTAGCTTCGCCGACTGCACCATTCTCCTGTTCTACGGCTGGTATGTGTTTCTGCTGGCGTAGGTAGAAGAGGAAGAGATCGAAGCGGAGTGCGAGGCCCATCATGATGCCTGGAAGGACGACATCGCCGAGGCCAAGCATAGCGAGAGACGGCTCGGCTGACGTAGAGTCAGGGTGTGCGGGACGGGGGAAGACCAGCTTAATGGGGACATCGAGCGTCTTCGCTACCGTGACCATCATGGGGCTAGGACGGTTAGCAGAGGAACAGAGCATGCTCAGAACGGGATAGGCTCACGTGTAGAAGACAAAATAGATGTCATAGAAGAACAGAGCCCCGAGGATCAAGCTACCGGTCCCAAAGGTGGTCGGAGACATGAGCTGTAAGGCGCCATAAGAGAATCCAAAGCCCATCAGATTGGTGAGATACCATGGCTTGTCGACGAAATTGAAGTAGGCAACAGCCGCTGTAGAGAGAACAAAGCCAACGAGCCCATGTGGGCCAACGCGCACTTTCCCTGCAAAGACACGATGAAGATACATGCGCAAGGTCCATTTGTTGGCGGGCATGGCACGATCATTCCATAAAAGCTCGCGAATGCCCTCGGAGAGCGGGAGACGCGCAAGAAAGCCCGGGAGAGGCGACGGGACTGCCTTCTTGTCCTTGATGTTGCCGGCGACGGGCACCGCCTTCTTTTCTTTCGCATCAACATAGTAGAGCGCGCCTCCTAGAGTGTATCGGCGGGGGAAGATGATCGAGTGGCCAATGTCAAGCGCATCGGTAATGAGTTTGGCTACGGAGAAGACGCCAAACAGGGCGAAGTATCCGTTAAGAATCTTGTTCAGGAGAGCAGGGTCTTTCATCCACTTGATGAGAAAGTAGAGTCCCGCCAGCGTGGTTCCTGCGAGAAGCGGCATCATGATGGCGTCCGTGGGCGATAGCCCCTCCATCTTGTGTGTCTCTTCCTCTTCCTCCTCCTCTTCGTCATCGTCGTCGAGGCCGTTTTCGTCTCCCTTGGCCTTTTTCCTTCGCTTCGTTGGCTTCGCGGCAGAAGCTGGCCGAGATAGGGAGGCGTGCGCACCTGTGTATATGGGGAAGAGTGCGGATGCAAGCAGGTGGATATACGTCGGGATCATTGGCTGCATAAGAGAGAATTCGTAGGCAGCTTGGCCCAGGACACGGGCGAAGAGGCTAGGCTCAGCCATGGTCTTGTCCACCCAGGCGACTCTAGTAGAAAGACAACACGATCGATTGCTCTGCGCGGCGTGCCGTATGCGGCAGAAGGGACTACGCGGGGGAGGTTGGGAACGCGTCGCGCGTCAAATTGGAGGGACCGAATGGGAACGAGCGTGTGATTGCCTGGAGTCGCTGCAATTGTATTGAATTCCAGGAGGCAACCTGGAGGATCGAAGTTGGCTGCTATGAAGTGTTTTGGAGAACACATGTACAGAAAACATGACGCTGCATGCGCACAGACCTCTTCCCCAAATCTCGGCTCCACCTTCTCACGTGCTCTCCTCCATCTCCTCACCTTCATTCCCACACCAACGAGAAATTGCACTTCACTCGCTTATGGGGGTGGAATTGCTTCATTGACTTGCTGCTGGGAATGGCATGCCCATTATGCCCAAATCGTGTAGCAATCTGACCTCACCCGCCTACCAGTGCGCGAATACAATAATTTCCATTTAATCACAACAACGAACCTATAAGGTTGTCCTGTCAGTTGTAATTTCCCTCCCATTACGCCTTTGGTCAGAGTCTAGCGGAGGTCTAGAATATTCGAATATCCAGTATTCCCTTTGCCATATCCTCACTCTCATATTTCATCCAACACCCAACCTACTATCCACCAAGAATTTAATATCCAATCCACCACCACGGCATCCACACCATAAACCCTTGATGCCATCACTCTCAGGCGGTACTTCCTGTCCATCCTCACCTTCACCCTAATGGGGGCCATCCTCAAAAAACCCTCCACCACTTCCTCCATCACAACACTTCCAACATGGCCCCCCCCCCTCACACCAACTCACCCCCCTCCTTACACAAGAAAACCCTCTCGTATTCTTGGTCAAAGGGATTCAAGAGAAGGTGAACGTACACGTATTGGGCACGCAAGCGGTTCGCGAATGATCTAGTTGCTGATGAGGTGCTCGGGTGGAGGGTGAGCTCGAATAGGCATACGAGGGAGGTGTTGCAGGAGGGGATCGAGGGAATGAGGGAGAGGTACGGCTTGGGAGCGAAAATCGAAATGAAGGTACATGAAAAGGAGGAGAAAGAGGGAAGGAGGAGAAAGAGGGAAGGAGGAGAAAGAGGGAAGGAGGAGAAAGAGGGAAGGAGGAGAAAGAGGGAAGGAGGAGAA
>BCHH01000002.1:4300172-4314701 GCA_001599595.1 Beverwykella pulmonaria
AGGAGGAGAAAGAGGGAAGGAGGAGAAAGAGGGAAGGAGGAGAAAGAGGGAAGGAGGAGAAAGAGGGAAGGAGGAGAAAGAGGGAAGGAGGAGAAGGAGGGAAGGAGGAGAAGGAGGGAAGGAGGAGAAGGAGGGAAAACGGGAAAGGGGAGGACGAGGGGGATGGAGAGGAGACGGAGGTCGAGGATGCTGACGATGAGGCGGAAAAAGGAGGACTCAGACCCACAAGTAGTCTTCTCAGACACAAGTTTGCGCTCCGTCTCCTCCCCTAGCTTCATTTCATCATGGGATGACCACCACTCCTAACTACCTACCTGGTAATTCTCCTTCTCCTCGTACCACACAACCGTTCTCCCCGATCCTATCGCTGTGCTTATATGCAGTCATGGTACCTCAGCCATCAATAACGATAAAAAAATCGGTGCATCCGCGTGTACAAGTCCACCCCCCTCCACTTTCCTTTCATGCAAGCCACCTCACCTAAACTCCCACATGACACTCCTTGCCCAAATCATCAGCATCTCGATCAAGCGCATCGTCTCCACCTTTACACTCAGCTCCCCATCTGTGCTTCCGCCACCCGCTGCGTCGGATAGTACTCCCGACAACAAAGTCACGCTAGCGACGCCGTCTCCGGACAAGGTACACTAACATTGTGTCATGTCATGGACATTCGGAAAATAAACTGTATTTACATCTAAGCACGCCGAGCAGGCACGATGGGTTTCACTATCGCGAGGATCGGAGGATAGAGGCGCACTGGCTGAGGAGAAGATATGGAAATAGATTGATATTGGAGAACGGACGGCATGGTAGATGGGCGATCGGAGGGGTTTAAATAAGGATGAGCAGATCTGCACCGTGTATGAGTAATACACGACATACGTCACTTTTTTTACGTGATGCAGTTTCTGTGTCCTGTGGTGAATGTATAGTGCTTTTCATATTAACAAGTTTGTACTCAGCGTCCGCGGACATGGTTATACGTTTCCCTTTCCCTTCTCCCCACCAGTTTTACAGTTCCACCCAAATCATCTCCTAGATACAGATATGTTCCGCTTCCGCCGTCTCATTCCCTAGAGAAAAAAAGGTGACATACATCGTGAAAACTCATATACGGGGTATCTAAATGCCAAAATACCCCATCCACCCCACCCCGCCATCTTGGTCTCCAAACAAAAAAAAAGCCGCCAACGTGAATCGGGTGGGCCGTACGAAAGGCCAGTCTAGCATTGCTGTACAGGCCCAAAAATAACATAATTAAAATAATAAAAAAACCCCTAAGTAGTTTGCGCGTATAAAAAAGAAATCCGAGTGCTGGACGAGATTGCTAGGTAGGAAAGTGGAGGATCAGTCCGGCTGTCCGTCCCGTTGAACTTGGAAAATATTGCGAATAATAGAAGAGAACCACCCAAACGCGGAACGCTAATAAAACAGGATAGGAAGGAATGTTATTGCAAGTGAATCGTTTGTTGTAGATGGAAGCCTAACACGGTGTCGGCACCCTTATTATACCCTCCTCGGGCATATTCAAGTCTCGGAGCATGTCGAACGAGAGACCGTCGACATGAACTCTGTGTTGTGATTCAACGAGGATGTCGTGGGCGTTCGAAAAGGTGTCGCCTTCGAATGGACTGACGGCGGTAATGTGTTGTTCCTTATGACTCGGCGTTACGGCTGCGATAATCCGAGCGCGGACGTGTGGTGCGAGTGTCACGGGCCGCTTGCAGTCGAAGTAGGATGCCGTCGAAGTGGAGGAGAAAGAGGGCGCTGACGACGAGCTGAGTTGCGGATGCGCGGAGAGGGCGGGGGAGGGACCGTCTTCCTTGTGTTGAGCAAGTGAGTGTTGCGGTGACGTTGCTCCAGGTAAAGCAGACTGGTTTGGAAACGAGAATCCTTTGGCTGTCAAGGGGTCCTCCTCCTCGTCGGTTGTTGGCTCCTCATCTAGTGGTGTAGATGTGAATAAGAAGGACGATTCATTCGAGTTGTCGTAAAACCCTAATATTGACGACGTGTAGCTGCTAGCTCGCGACTCGTTCCTAGAGGTGTCGACATTCGGCAGTGGTGGGACCTCATTGTCAGCTTCGTCACCAGTCTCATCGTCAGTGGAGCTCCACGCAGAGAAGGCGCTTTGCAACGGCGGCCGCATGGGAGGAATCTCGACGATGGTGTTGACGCCTATGGGCCGTCTGTTTAGATTTGTTGGCGACCGTGAAGGCGTCCTCGGTCGATGGGTCAGGTCTGGACATGAGTGCGGGGATGTTGAGGTGTTGGCTGTCCGATAGGAGGGTATGGAATTGAGTTGTGATTGAATGAACCTGGCGAGGGTTGCCGAATAGTCCTCTAGCGGGCTTACTGGGGGTTTGCCAATATCATGGGCTTCCTCGACTTGTCGTTGAACCGGCCCGATGACCGTTGAGGTACTGCAGTCGGTTGCATTAGAAGGAAATCGGGCATGGCGGGTAGCTGTGGTGTCGGTTGGCATAGCTGGCTCCTCGTCGACATCCTCGAATACTGCCCAGTCGCCATTGAGGTACTTGATGTGATCGCGTGGCCGATAGACTTCATCACGCGGTGATGCTCTGCGGCGACTTCTCCTCCGTACTGAGGCTTGACGGCTCCGAACGGCGGCTCTTCCTTCGGCCATGATAAGCTCGGCCTCTGGCGTCGAGCACCCCAAGGCGTCTACGATTGGGAATGAATTGCTCCTCTTTCTGTGCTGTCTTGGGCGCGAGTCCGAGGGCGAAGAATGTCGGTTTTCCATTTTGCGTATTCTCGGATGGTGGCGGATATCAGGCTAGATAGGTGACATGGCAGCGGGGGCGGTAGCGGGGCAGCAGCAGATTATTGTAGTCCGGGACCAGGTGATTTCAGAGAGCGGACAGATCCAAAATGAGGATCAACACGAGGGGTTAAACGGGGTCAAGCTTAAGGAATGGAGAGGAAATAGAGTTTGTGGAGTCGAGAAAAAGCAGAACAAAGGGTGAGCAGGGCTGCTTGGTGATGAAATAGAAAAAAGGAAAAACATTCGATGGAAACGGATCTGTCAGGCTGATATGAGTGGGGCGATTCGATGTTTCCAGCCGGTCTAGCGACTAAAAATTAGCACGGGCGACCAAGGCACCAGGTTTTCGGCAGGCAAAAGCAGGACGCACATGACGTGTAGAGTCCTGACCGGAGGCGCGGTCGTACAGTGCCTTGGATACGCTTGGCGAGGTGGGAGGGCTGCGGTTCAGGGGTGCATGAGCGGTGCCGGGGCGCGCACCAGTTCGTTGACCCCAGTCGGCTGGGTCGGAGCTAGCGTTTCGCAGGGCACGCAGCCAATGGCCGCCCAAAACATGCAGCTGCTCCGCTGCTGCTAGATAGACGCCGTGGCGAGAAGAGCCGTTTGTTGCGGCTTGTAACCGTCAGCTCGCTCTCGCGTGTTGCACCGTCGATAGCGAGGTAGGAAGCGTCGTCAGCGTTCTCAGCGTTTCTCAGCATCGGGGACGCCTGCCTTTCCCCGCCATGGACGCTGGACCAACAGCGGACTCTTCGCTGGCCGAGTCAGCACGCGAGGCACAAAGCACAAAGGTGGGTTTCACTGGCGATCACCTGAGATCGCCGCCAGCCTTGCCTGTGTTTGAGCGTCCGTGTTTCTCCAATGCCTGATCAGCCCTGCCACGACCGCCCGCCATGATGAAATGCCTGATGACAGCCCACGCTGAGTGGGCCGGGCTCGAGGCTTCAGATTGCAGTGCATCGATCAGCGCGGACCGCGCATCTGGAATGCACTTGATGTGGATGCGACTGACGAGAGGTTGGGAGGGAGCCCGACATGCGCGAATGGTCGGCACTGGCAGGCGATGCAGCTAAGAATCGGTGCAGCGGCCCACTGCATGAGCCCGCGCTAGTGAACTCAGCACCGCCAACCTTTGGAACACCACCTGCCAGCATCTCCAGGGACAGCCGGCGCACGTTGCACATACAACCCAAACAGGAATCTGTCCGACGACCTGGACACGAGGACGGCCCGAAGCTCGTCGAAAGCGACCTCGGGGCCTGATCCAGTGACCATGGGCGGCGCAATTAGTAAATCAAGGCTCAACGTCCGCCGCATCCGCAGTCAATAACCGTGACGTCCGACCGGGGCGCAGCCCGGAGATCTCAGGTCTTGTCTAAGACAACAACCAAATCGCATGCGTTCCTCTCGGAAAACAGTGTTCGGTTCCTGGCGCTTTCTGGATAAGAAGTCGTAGATCGCATCAGCGCTCTGAAGTTTGGACGTTGGACGTGAACGTGTTGTTCCTTACCAGGGTACATGTTACAACCCCACAGATGCGACTGCGATGATTTCCATCATGGTACGGCGACGCACGCGATCTCTGCCGCCTCGTGTGAAACCTCAGCCGGCAAGTTTGGCTGCCTCCTGGAGGAGCCAGACAATGTCAAAAGCAGGCAGACCCTGTCGCTGGAAATTCCATTTTCGGCCGTTTCTCCAACTCCAACGTCCGCGCGTCGTTCCTTCCAACGTGGTTTTGGTCCGTGAACGTCGTACATTCACACTGAAAATGGGTCCATGAGTCAACACAACGCTGCCTAGGCCACCGTCGTCTTCACCATTCCACCAACCATCCTGTCGCCATCCGCTTTATTTTTCTCCTGCTTCGCTTCGTCCACCTCCTCGTTGCTTAGAAAGCACTTCTCAGACTGTAGTTCTTACGTCCCCACTTCCAAAATGCACACTACGGCGTAGATCTAAGACATCTCACTTCTCTGCCGAATCGCTTTCTCAACACCTTTTTTTTGCTGGCTCCGTCCCTCACCCTTCTCAAACCGCTAGCGCTCATTCCTCACAGCTCACGTCGTCTTTAGGACCCTGGTCAGCCTCTTCGCCGCGCGCTTCACAGCGAAGCACATGAAACGTCTTGGTGGACCTTGGATGACTCTTTCTTACTAGTCGCCCTAGTGAGTAAACATTTCTCAAAATGTAGCGACATCCCGCTGAAGCGAGTGTACAGTTCTCCGTGTGTGCCCTGATGGCTAACTCCATAGCCTGTAGCATATCTCCACCCTTCGCTCAGACCATTTCTACTGACGCTTCGAAGCCCTGACCAAGGGTAACATCAAGCAGCATGCGTCCTCGACAACTCATCGTCAGCAGAATATGACATGAGTGGTAAGAGCAGGGCACACTGATTTTCACATGCTATCGCCTTGGGCTTCCCAAGTTAAGGGTTGCTGGTGCTTTCGCCAGGCAGCCGCATTTACCTCCATCTTCCCCATATCCTTGCTAACCTGATGCCTAGCTCGAGGATGCATCGTCGCCAGTCTCATCTGCCTTCTTCTCCGTTGTGTGGTTATCCTGCTCCGCTGTCGGCTGGTATACCACAATTGGCAAAAACTGCTCGAGAACTCTAAACACTGCTATCTGCTGAAGCCCACTATTATCGCCTTGGCTGGATTTGGCCTCATCATAGACGGCGTGACGTGGAGGATGCTACACTTTGTCATCTGGAAGCAACAACCCCGACGTGCACACAAGATTACTATTCCCTCGATATTTGCTTTAGATACCGTGCGAAGATTGCTACCTTACTACAGGTTCTTTTTTCATGCTGACAGTGCTCTCAGCGATATCGTTATAAGTAGTTCCCGCATCACAGCGCTCGTGGATTTATCATTTACCGGCGACATCGCCTACGATGCCCTTGATTTTCCTATACCCCCTGACTTCACGTTAGAAGCTTGGTCACCATATGTAATCAAGCCTTTTTTCAAGCTTCTCACTCCACCCATGTGAACCTTCTCTGCTCATCTGTGACCTCTAATCACGCTTCCCTCTCAACAACAACCCAACTGGACCACCCCGCCGCCCTCAACTCCTTTACCTTCCTACCTCTCAAAGCCCCCACCTCCCTGAACTCGGCTACAAATCCTGGCATGCCTCCGATTCCCAACTGCCCACTCTCTCCCTGCCCAGCTGCAAATACAGCTCTCTCCTCACTCTGCCCGTCCGTCGTCTCCGCCGCCACAAGGACATGTCCTGACCCCACGGCTACATGCGTGACCCGCGCTTCCCGTCCATTGATTGTGAGCTCTACAAATTTCACATACTCATCTTGATCTTCATCTTTTGAGACGTCGGGCTTGAAAACGTCCAAGGTAGACGTTGTTCCGGGACACGCCTGGCCCCAGAGAAACAATTCCCCGTCTGAGGACAATGCGGCGGTCATGTAGCCTCCTGATGCAATACTCACGATATGTGTCTCGGAAAGGTATGGGATGGGGTGCGGTTGAGATGAGGGTGTGGAGGGGGAGGTGGGGCGGCCGAGAAGAGTAGGGTAGCGCGGATCTGGGGTATATGTATATACTGAGCCGGTGGTGGTTAGGAATGTGGTAGTTGTTGCATTGGAGGTGGTGTGCGTGATGGGCTGAGAGATGGCGGGTTGCGATGGAGGATCTGGGGGGTTAGAGAGCCAGAGTTTAAACGCGGCGAGTGAGGGGAATGTGAGGAGGTGCGCGGTCGTGTTCGTAGTTAAGAGGGAGACGTGGCTGCCGGAAGTAACAGAAACGTTTTGGATACGGACACCCTCGGGAGCTGTGAGTGTGGAAATATACTGTGTAGGTTCAGAGGCGAAGAGTGTTATGGCGGAGGTGGAGGTGTTTAGAACGCCCTGGAGTCCGGTGCCGAGGGATGTGCCGAAGAACTGGAGAGGTGAAGGAGCCGAAGTGGATTGAAGGAGGTGGTGAATGTGTGTTATTTGGGAGGGTATGAGACCGGCCCCGGTGTAAAGTACCTCTTCCTCTGCGTCCTGAGTTGTAGGTTGGAAAGCGACTGCGTTGAGTTAGAGCCGTGAACTGGGAAGACCGAGATGAAGGTGAGTTTGCCGGGGACATACTGAAAGAATCGCACCATGAGGACCAGAGGATATGTATTGATTTCCCTTGGAGAACAAGCTGAGGGGTGAGGATGTTGTCTTTTGATGGTTGGGTTTCGGAAGAGGAGAGGGGAGGTTGGAGCTGAGAATGGCCATTGAAACCGAAGGTATAGAGCTCCATTACAGGCATGGATTTATCATGCACCCACGGTAGCTAAGCACCTCTCTCTATCCTCTGGGCTCGATGTCCGAATCGAGGAATTTGAGGTCCAGATCTTTGGATGTTCGTGCGTCACGATGCAGGTCATGGTGTTGTAGATCCGCCCGCCAATCGCAGGCCAGTATCAGACAGGCTTAGCGCAGAACGCGTCTCTTCGCATTGTTTTCCGTCTCGAAGTCGCCCGGATCATCACATTTCATCCTCGTCGATTAGAACCCCCAACGCGATTCATCTCGCGCCCAACTTACCGCACGTTCTTAGAAACACCTCAGCTACGATTGAAAAAAAATTTCAATGACATCATGGGGACAACACGGACCCCTCGACAAGGGTAGCATGAGGATTGCATTCTTAATATCGGACCAGGGCCTCATTGACCACCACCTGCATCTAGCCGCCCAGCAAAAAAGGAAATATAAGCCATCGTTCCCTGCCCTCTATAAGGGGTCCGCGACCTCACAATCGGAACCATACCACTCTAGCCCCACGTCATCCCGAGTCTCTGGAGGAAGGAGAAGAGAGAGCCCTTTGGCACGTAACCAGCGTAGCGAGCTTGCCAGAGCGCTGCGAAGGATCCTGGAAACATGTCATTAGCGTCGATGCTTTGTCATGCATGAGGTACGAGTTGTCCATACCTTCAATGGGTCCCAGTTCGCCAAACCCCAAAGCCTCAATCGCCCACGGCGCAATGAGGACGAGAACGCCGATTGCAACGACCGTGCAGAACACGGGATGCTCTTGAACAAAGCCCTCGATATCCCTCGCTACCTCCCACGTCTTGTCGTAGGCTTCCTTGAGCACAGGGCCCAGCTTTGATGCTTCCTTGAGGACCTCCTCTAATTTCGCCAACGTCCATTCGGCAACTTTTTCGGTCCAGCCATCCGCGCCTACGATGTTATTGAGTGTTCGCCGGAGGTCGCGACCGCCCTTTTCGGCGTGCAGGATGGCATGGACAACCTGCTCGGCGATCTCGGAAGCTGTGCGCAAATCGCGGGATAGTATCGGCTGTTTCTCCTCGACGAATGGGTCGGCGGTCGGGTCGGAGCCGCAGAGGCAGTCGGTAAGAGCTTTGAGGAATGAAGACATGGTAGAGTAATTGCTGGGTTGTAGGAATGGTTGACGAGACGGCAGACTGATGAGGGTTCTTAAGGTGTTGTCGATGGAGGAGCTGCGCTTAGCGCCCTGTTACCCTGCTGCGCTGTACCAACCGGTGAAGGGAGCAATCACGTCGAATCATTCTTTACCACCAGACTCTGCGCCACACTTGGAGCTCATGTGCCACAAACTCTTGCGTTCCTCCGGGCGCATATGTACGTCTGGCCTGAATAGTCTGTAGGCAACTGCTGAAATCCAGCGAAGAGTCATGAACAACGCGCCGCACTCACTGCAATTAGCTTTATGATACAACGTCTGTAGTTGTGAATGACTGGAGCCCAGAAAAAGGGACCTGGATGACATCCGCAATTGGCCTGGGTTTATTAAACAATATGTCCCACTGAGCCGTTGGATCAATTGTCGTCATCTCCCGACGGATTAGTGTCAGTTGGAGTATTTTTCAAACTGATACTTGCTAACATAAAAATC
The DNA here is from genome assembly GCA_001599595.1 of Beverwykella pulmonaria. Lineage (NCBI taxonomy): Eukaryota > Fungi > Ascomycota > Dothideomycetes > Pleosporales > Melanommataceae > Beverwykella > Beverwykella pulmonaria. Next base: position 4,308,837 of record BCHH01000002.1, read on the forward strand.
ATGGAAATCACTATACAGAATATTACGTCACAACATTACCGGCTATTCAATAAATCATATCGTCACTTAGCGTCAACCGTTTTTCAAACTTTTCCATCTACCACCGCTCGAGTCATTTTGCACGATCCTCGAAGTCATGAATATGCAATCCTCGGGTAGTTGCTATGATCATATTGATACAGGGAACCAAGGTATCCTGCAGACTGCACTCATGCCAATCGTGATAGTCACCGTATCCATTGCTGCCCCCACTGCTGCACCATTGCGGTGATTTCATCTGTTTGACGGTGGTGCAAACGCTTTCGAAACTATGGCCGTCGAAAGGAATCTCTGGCCTCGGTGATAGGTAACCATGGAGATGCATCTCTTTCGTGAGTGCTCCGAGAAGAATCGAACTACAAGAGAATGTCCAGTTGTTTCCATGCGAACATTTGTGTGTATCACGAAACTTCTGAATCCACTCGTGGCACTGCGATATGATGGCGTCTATTGCCAGATATCGCTGGAGCTCTATTGCTTCTGCGTAAGGTTAGCTATTCTGTCAATGCACTTTTTTTCACTACCCCAACTACTCACCAATCACCGCTAGTGGAATGGGAAGATCCATGTCCTGAATTACTGACGTCTGGCTTTGGCGAAGGGCAATTGCTGTGGTTTTCTCGAATTCTTCGGCTAGATCGAAAACCCAGGCGATCAGCATCCATAGAATTAGTTCACGGTTGTACGCTGTAGGTACTGGTTCCTTCTTCTTGACTTCTTCGATCCAGATGTTGGTCCACATCTCGACCGCCTCCCAACACCTGTAGTAGTCTACAAGGACAGCCATTTTAGCTAGCGTCTCTAGGGTGAGACTCCGTGGCACTTGGCGGTTGCGAAAGTGCAGAATATTCAGCAAGATGCTAAATACTTCCGGGTCCCAGTCCTCGGCCGTGAGATGATGCAGACCATCCTCTCCCTTTGTGCTTTCACCCCATGATCCTGTAAGTTCGCTCCTGAACGTCCCAGAAGCCATCTCTAAGTGTTTTGACGATACACGATATGCCACCGCTAGTTTAGGGTCTTCTGTCGGCTCATGCTCCGATTGAAAGTGATCGAAGTCTTCTTCTCGCTTCTCCACCGTTTCACCCTCCGATTTGACAGGCCCCTCGTAATCTGCTGGTCCATCACCTAAACTACTAGTAGCGACGTTGCTTAGATCTATTGCTGCTGCAGCCGAATCTTCCTGAACTGGTTCGCTCATCCAGGTCTTTTCGTGTTGGCTTTGCTCTTCTATTCGCCGCCCTTTCTTCGACTTCTTTGATTTCTTCTTTTCCACCGAGCGCGCGGATGCACCCCAACCATCATCTAAAGTGGGTTCATTCACAATTTGCTTCTCTTTGCCTTTGATATCCTCATTCGTATTCACTGCGTTGTGTTGGTTGCGCTTTTCTGGTATTGGCTTCCAGATGGCGAAGGCGATTCCCGGCTTCGTAAGAGTAATAATGGCATCCCCATTCTGGTCGATTACGATGGATTTTAGTGCAGGCCCCGACATTTTACTACCTCATTACACTTTCACTTAGCACAAGAAGGGTAGTGGGAAAGAATTGCGCGGTCAACTTATCCAGGCACTCTGACCCACCCGGCGGTAATAATGAAGGTTTCCGAAGGTAATCGGCTCGAGATGGAAGGTTGCAGTATTTCGTTCGCTATCACTGCTGCCTGGTGCGATTGAGAGCCCCGGTTGCACCAATCGTGTCTTACCACATGTTTGTGCATCAAAGAGCTTCATGGATGGCGTTGACCGGTAAGATCCTCCCGCCTCAGCCTGCCCTCACTTAGGCTTCACATACTCTGCCCCAGTCCGCCAAAGCCTACATTAACCGGCTGTGCCACAGGCGATCGGATAAATGCAACATGCGTGTGATTGTGTAACGCATGTGACAAGCGAGCCGCCCAACTAACGAACTTAGACAATTACAAACTCAAAGCTCTCCATGAGAGAAAGTGCTGCAAGATTCTGTATCCTGTAGTATTCTACAGCATCTACAACATCTTTTTAGCACATACAAGAATTGTGTCTAGTCTCCCCGCAGCGCCTACAGCACCTTTAATGGAAGCTTCGTAGCGTATTAACATCAGTGTCTTGTTACTGTACACCTAAGGGCATTACATTCTGTTAAAGATTGAGCGCTATCAACGGTCGGATAAAGTAACACAATCCGCCTACAACCACTGCATCATCAGTCTTCAGTGTCGTCGTCGCCATCATCCATTACTTCACTCTCCTCGTTATCATCCATCACTTCACTGTCCTCACTGCCGATCAAGTTCTCACCGTCCTCGCTATCGTCAATTCATTCTCTCTCCTCGTTATCAGACTGCTCTATGTCCTCACTGTCGTCAAGCCAAAATGGCTCTATTCCCAAATCGGACAAGTTATTGTTCAACTTTTGCCAACGTCGTATTGACTGGACACCAATGTATAATTCAAATTCTTCTGGACAGTTGAACAGGTCTTTGCGGTCACGCAGATTGGTAGCGAACATTTGAATGAACCAGGAAACAAAATTATCTAGTCCAACGTCAGTTTGGATCCGTCATTGACGAGAAGTGTAGTTTACCTTCAGACGAATAAATAGGAGCCCCAGTGAAAACCAACGCATTGATGTACTCCAGCAATATTCTGGCAAGGACACGGATTCCAAGAATATATTCTCAAGCCGTTGTTGGTGAACAGGGAGCAATCGCGCGGAACCATTCTGCGCCGCTAGACCCTGTGCCACCCCTGAGGTTCATGTTGTCACAAACTCTTGCGGTTGGAACTATGGCCTGCTTTTCCCAAACGCATGTGTAGGTGAGTGCTGAACAGTATGTGTGAGCAACAATCTTGTCAAGGGGAGTTGGACTTGTGGCTAGGCGAGTGCCTCAAGGATTCTAATGGAGGAAAAGCAACGCTATAAGTATAACGTTACATAGGACCTCTGCGCCGAACTCCAAATTCCCAACAGTTTTCGCGATCACCGTTCAGCTTTGCGATGCGGCCCACGCCATGGCATGAAATACGACTACATCTGAGCTACAGACACTTCAGATCGAACATGAGAAAATCACTCCGCTTTCAAGCGTCGCAGCACCGCCCTTGACGCTTCCTCCGACCGACGAGAGAGAGCCTTCACACAAATATCCCAAATTGTCGCGCTTTTCAAGGACATCTGAGCTAAAGGACGCATCAAACAAACCCATGGACATTCTTTCAGCTTGAGCGGGAGGTGCACGAAAGGATGTTGCGTCAACATAGGGAAGACGGTTGCTATTCTGACAAGTACAAATAACATACAAGAGATGTGCTTGGTTAATCTTAGGCTGACTGTTCAAGTCGGTAGGTGGGTATTTAGACAATAATTATGGTTTCTGAATCAAAAACAAGAGACTTAATTTAGCATGTTCCTTATCTTTCCAATATTCGTAAGACCAATCCGGATCTCGAAAATCCAGATATGAATAAGATCAGTGGGTAATTTTGGGATGCAAGGTTCCAATCGGAGTAACAGATATTCCAATTAACAAGATGGACCTTGTATACTTTTGTTCATCATCCCTCGCTAATGAATAAAAGGGCTATACATAGTCACCCATAGAAAATGCCGGAGTTATATCTACAGTTACAAATTAGCACTACAAGGAGGGACAAATCATCCGACACGAAAACTTACAGGGTTGACCATGGGAATGTATAACTCTGGTCTCCACCCTCCGCTCCGTGAACAGGTAGTGTATGAAGTGGCCACGTGGAGAGGGGCGGTTGAAAGCAGAAAGTAACTCAAACTCATACACTGTATATAAATCTTTAGTGCTAGGGGAGAACAGCATGGCTAAGATGAGCCCGCTAAGTTGGGTATGCTTACCGGGACTGAAGTGGCGACGATATATCTTCAAGACAATGAAGAACGCTGGAGGGCACGTGACGAGAAGGGTGACGATAGCGACGATGGCTTCAACAGATAACGCCATCCTGGTTATGGGCCTGGTGGTCAAGAGCGCTTGTAGTTCGGTAGTTAAGGAGAGTTGTCGTAGTTGGGAGGGAACAATTTATATATGCATCATAAGACTTTCGGTGAGACACGACCAAGTCATTAACTTAGGGTAGTGAGGTCAACTGCTCGCAGATTTTGGGAATCACCAATGTGTGTAGGGGGCGAATGCGTAGAGCAAAGCAACAGCAATGCGGCGCAAGGAGATTCTGGAACCAGCGAATAAAGAGGCTGCCCCTTCGTACCAGCCATCGTAGAACAAGCGAAGCTAAGATTGGTGATGCAAGAAGATTATGGGAACGGCGTGAGGAGGACAGTAGAGGAGGCTGAGTGCAGGGTTGACATAGCCGCGTCGTCACAGATTTTGGGAGTAGCCAATGGGCAGTAGAGCGCATGGACCTAAAAAGATTCTGGCATCAGCCAATCATGTCGCGGTGCAGGTGGGGCCCCTGCCTGTGTTGCAGCCCACCTACTGACCGGGTGCGGATACAAATACTCGTCTCATCCGCGACAGATCCATGAGCCAAAATCCGTATTTGCTCGCTAAGGCTTCCTATCTTCGTGCCGTGCGTAATTCATCATGTCTGCCAATCTCACTGAAGATGATTGGAATTCGCACAAGGCTACTATTCAATCCCTATACCTTGTTGAGAACAGAAAGCTTCAAGGATACGGCAGTGTAATGCAGGAAATGTTGTCCAAGTATGGTTTCAAAGCCACGTAGGACACTCCCGTCCAAGTCTCTGTCTCGACAACAACTGGCTAATAACTATTTTAGAAAAGCGCAGTACGAAAGACATTTCAGGAAGTGGGGGTTTCAAAAGAATAAGAAGAAGGATATCTGGGAGGTTATTGCAGCCAAAGTCACAAAAAGAAAAAGTCATAAAAGGGAGAGTGAGGTGTGGATTGATGGTGAGCGTGTCCCCGCCAAGAAGTTAAGGAAGGAGTTGTCGCGGTATGGCTATGGATTCCAAGGTAATCACTATATTCCAAGGTGTCCAGAATCCGATATAGAATACTCACATCTTGGTAGCATCAACCCCAAAGACGCCCGAAGAAACCTACATGTGTACCCCTCCAGCCTTGCAAGAAAATGTGGCTTTGTCATACAATCTCCCTTGGTTCCGGTTCCTAGCCATGATTGAGTCCAAAGGTTCGTATACTACTGCCCCAGTTATATATTCTGCTAATATTATGCAAGTGAGGCCTTACCCGGATCTAGCCGCTGTTGCCATCAACATGGCCGGCCTTCCTACCAACAACACAATCCTGCCAGAACCACAAAGCCTTCAAACGACAGATCCTATGCCCACGATAATGGACCAGTTTATCTCGACTCTACCAACTTGGGTTAACACCGGGGCCCCCGCAACTCGGTCGGACACCATCCGGCATATACATAATAATCTACGCGCCATAATACCAGAAGACCTCGACCTCGACCCCGAGTTGAACGTAAGTGACCAGGAGAGAAGCGGCCTGTTCAAGCTGCACGGAAACGTCCAATATTTCAGCCTGGCAGTATATTTACTGACCAATAATATATTGAAAACCGAGAAAGTGGCCGTGATGAACGAATTTTTCCAAGAAAAGAGAAGGATGCAGCTTTTAAAATCACTCCTATCAATACAGAATCCAACAATAGAAGTTATAGCAGAAAAGCTTTTCCCGGGTGCGGTGGAGCTTAGAAATACTTTTATTGTACAGGGGTGTATTAATGCAGGAGTGGACCCTAACTCACAGGTACTGGGGCTAACCGCTCTGCAGTATGCTTCTGGGAAGGGTGGAATAGGACTGGTTCAAGTTCTTCTCAATGCTGGTGCAGATGTCAACGCTCCAGCAGCGGGTTATG
>BCHH01000002.1:4316054-4430355 GCA_001599595.1 Beverwykella pulmonaria
TGATGCTGGCGCAGATGTCGACGCTCCAGCAGCAGATGAAGGAGGAAGAACCGCCCTCCAAGCAGCAGCTGAGTACGGCAACATTGAGATAGTTCATATTCTTCTCGATGCTGGCGCGGATGTTAACGCCCCAGCGGCGAATACTGCTGGGGTGACATCACTTCAGGCCGCTGCTCTCGGTGGCTTTATAAGAGTTGTTACAATACTTCTCGATGCTGGTGCCGATATAAATGGCAATAGAGCCTTAAAATTGGGGAGAACCGCTTTAGAAGGAGCTGCAGAGCACGGGCGTCTAGATGTGGTGCAGTTGCTGCTCAATGCCGGTGCTGACCTTCACGGAAATGGAGATACGCAATACAAGAGAGCACTCCAACTGGCCTCAGGAAATGGACATAATGCCGTTAGAAGGATTATCGAGGCCCACTATAAAAGCGGTATTACAGGGGATCAATATTAAGCACACAGGCTTCAGTTTGCACAACCAATGCAGGTATTAATATTTCACTCTTTAGCCGACGTAGTTTCCCGGGCCGCATGTGTAATCAAGTAGTAAGGAGCTTAAGCGAAGGCTTTCTCGTGTATTAGCAAAGGTTGAAGGCGCGTTTATAAAATCTAGAGGCACTGTGATATACTGCTCGTCTTTGAAGAAAAGGTTGCGTATTTGTTCCATCATTCGCCCATAAAGAGGCTCTAGTTCAGGTAGAAATACGTTCAGCTTTGTGGGGATGTTGTAAGCAGAAGTGTGTAGGAAAAAGGTGTCAAGATGTGTATTGTATGTGATGTATGTACAGCTGATATATATATGACGGATTGATTAGTCAGTGGCATATCCACGCGACAGTATGGTGTCCTGGGCTTACAGGTGTTCTGTTCTGAGATCTTCTCGAGATTTTGACAGACCAAAGGTACCAAGAGGAAGGTGTCGTTCGCATTTGAAGATATATGATTTAGCACGGTGTCTCGTGTTTTCTCGTCATATTTCTTTCACCGCATTAGTTAACGCACTTTATGCTAACAGCCATAGAAAAAGACTTTACATTGAGTTTAAGGCACATCCTCACCTTATATTACACCCTCTCTAGACATTTCTTAAGGTCGGGCCAGTTACGGATTTAGACGATCCACTTGACATGAGAAGCTCAAAAGACCTCTAGATGACAAGTCTAGTAGTTTTGGCAAGTCCGATACATATTCGTCAAGCGCATCAATAATCAAGTACCTGCTGTTCAGGCTTGCATTTTGCAGAATCTTGGTGAAGATGTTGGACAAGGTGGCCTAGGGATTCACATCCTTGAAGAAGTCTTTTCCTTCGTAATCGTGCTTCTTCCAAATATGCAACATTAGACGGTTGGTGATCAATAAGCAAGCACATCAGACCTCGCAGCATGATCGTGGGTATTATTAATTCGCGATTCCATGGCCCGGCAGACAAAGTAGGACAGAAGATCCGTCTTGGCCATCGACTTCGTTAGTTCATTTACAATGCCGCAGAGCAGCACAGTCTTGCTCTTGCCGGGATAGACTGTCTTCTCAAATGGGTGTTCTTCTCATTTGTATTTTATTTTATTTTTGTCTGATTCTGTTGGCATCACAAGGCTTATTGCAATTGCAATGGGGGTGTCCTAAAACGAGGTGTTGATTCATGTATATGTCTATGTGAGGTGCGGCTGAGGGAATCATCCTACCCCTCTGCCGCCAAGCATCGCTAGTGCCTCACGTGATCACCACGTTCTATGTACTCCCAACAGATTCACTGCTTTCTATTTCAATATAAATCTCATGTCTTAGTTTGGTATCCTCCCATCTTTCGAAGACATCCTTAAACACATAGTTCAGTGAGATTATATCAAGGGCGCTCTGTCACCGTCGACGAAATAAAGATGTAGCCCCAACTGTGGTGAGAGTCGACGTTATCAAACAGAAGCTTGTGAATCAAGCTATTTTTGTTGTCTTTTCTCTGAAAGCCTCAACTCTTACATGAGCTAGAGTGGGAGAAGGGCTACTACTCACGTGTTATTAGCTTCAATTCAGGTGTGATGTCTTTCACTTGGTCAGCATCAGATAATAATTTCTCAAGAAGAGAGAGGTTCGGATCTCGCACTTCTCGCTGGCAAGTATATTCTCATTCCATTGAGACCCACTTGACTCGGACATGCTACTAACGGACATATAACTTAGGCGCAAGCCACATATCACCAACTATATTCTAGAGGGCAATCTCAACGGAAAGACTACCAGCTCTCCTTTTTCCATTAGCTTTACTTGAAGTATCATGCCATCTTTTCACTTTAACTCCCTTTCTGAAAGTGAAACAAGGAAACTACAATACCTTTGGTCTTCGTCTCATAATCCCCTTGCGATGATTGAGCCTTTCCTCCTTCACTTGAGCTATCGTCTAAGTTCGCTCAAGTCCCTTCACTTCTATCTCTATCCTCCTTTTGAATCAACAACTTTTAACTCCCAACCCCCAATTCCATCATCACCTCTCAGACCTTCGGCAAGGTAAGCTTATACTCATCTTGGCATGGTTGACGAGAGAGCCGAGGTAGGTGTTGAGGGTTGTGGGGTTGGATAAACGGATCTTAGGTGGGGGCTTCAGGGTGAATGAAGAGGTTCTTCAATCCAGTGCACTTCACTGAGCGTCTCAAGTCTGAAAATTACACCAAAAACCTTGAGGACCGATCAGCACCTTGGGTCCACTTGATCAGGAAGTGGATGCCAGAACAGTATCCTGGTTACTATCTCCCGGCTCTGGGCTCCACCATCAAGAAATCTGCCATATGAAGTTCAGACTTGCAAATGTGGTGCAAGAACACGAGAGTCATGGCCAGGGAGAAAGTCGTCACCATATTTTCGTCTGCAGCAAAGGCGTACAACGAGAAGCGACAGGCCTGCTTAAGGGAGATGGAAGAGCAGAGGCTGCGGGAGCTACACATGAGCGTCCTCCCGTCTGGACAAGAGGGATGGACAAACAAATTTCGAAACCGCGCATCATCAAGTCAGCGCTCCCATCCAGTCCATAACTTCGGCCTCAGGAGCCACCCATATCAGCCTTTCTCAGCATCAATACCGACATCTTCACCCGAAGCACACCTCTTGTGCCTCGCCCGCTGGACGCTCTTCCAACCCGTCACCGGAGCCCCCTATTTAGCTTAGGAGCCACGCGAAAGGAAGGCTGTTATGGGTTTGATGGATAGCGAGGTTACCGACGAGATGCTGGTGCGCTGGGCGAGGGAGATATGGTGGTGTGTTTGGCTTACGCAGTGGTGGGTTAATTGGGTTGGGAAATGGAGGACGATAAGAAAGTGGCAAGTAGGAGAGCTAAAAGGGAAAAAAGAGGTTAAGCTGGAGGTCGAGATTGAATAAGAGCTTGGTAGTTATTATGGAGTGAGTAGTGAAGAATTGGATAGCTGTTCGTGTGGAGGGTGGGGATCGGTTAGATTGGGAAGTTCTACAGCATGTTTCCTTCAAGCTTCTATATTATTCTGCGGATTCAGTCTAGGGCTCCTGAATGCCTAACGCTATGCATTCCCAAATGGAGGCGAATGGGTTTGGCCGACGGTTTTCGGTCTGCTTCTGTGCCAGTCATATTTCTGATTATTTCTGGGTCAGAATTCTGAATGCCCGCCTTCTGCCCTCATAGCTTTTGGGAACTTCGATGCAGTACTCCACGCATAGAGCTTGATCCCATCACTTCTCATACCATCTATTTAGCCCCCGGCCTACAGCATCGTCTTTGCAAACTGCAACCCCGCAGCCCAATGCCACAGCCTCGCATCCACTTTCTTCCCCTCCTTTGCATACTTGTCCAACCTCGCATACAACTCCTCAACTGGCACCACCACCCGCTCGATGAATTCTCCATCTTCAAGCGCCTGCTCCGGCTCCATGTCCCCCTCTTTAAGAACTACCTCCACCGTGGCTAGCTGCATGTTCGTGGAACTCATTCCGGGGTCGCTGACGATGGTGGGACTAATGTGTAGTAATTTCCCCTTGTACCCGGTTTCCTCGTGCAGTTCGCGCACTGAGGCCTCGCTAGGCGTCTCGCTAGCATCAACGAGGCCCGCGGGGAACTCGACGCAAACCGCGTTCGCCGGGGGCCGGTATTGCAGGATTATGATTGTGGAGGTGGGGCGCGAGGGGTGCCTGATTATGGTTTGGATTGCGACTATTTGCGCCACGTCAGCGCCGTCATTTGGGCCAGGGTGATTGAAGATGAGCGTACCTGCGTCAACACCTGATTTCCCTCTGGTCTTGCGCGCCGCAGCCTCCCAAATCCGCGCTGTTCCTGCCTGGTCTGTCCACGAGATCTTACGAAACTCGATCCATTTTGCTTCTGAGGAGGGGAGGGGCTCGACTTTGTCTATTTTGGGGGCAGAGGGCATGTTGTAGGCGGGTGGTGGGCGGTTGAGGGCGCGGTGGGTGTGGAATTGGATGATGCGCGTGGGAAGGGTGCTATGAGGTGAGGAGAGAACACGTCTTGTTAAGAGTGGAATTGGGGTTATGTGCATTGACAAAGAGGCTGTGTTGGAGGCAGCAGAATTGGGATGCGAGAAGGTGCCTTGAGGCTGGAGCTGAAGATTGTGTTGACCGGTTGGTCGACCCCGCAACACGTCGCTAGCCGGATTCGCGACATCACGTTAGCTAGGTGAGTTAGTCAGCGGTTTTGACTTCACTTCAGTACTTTTCTTTCTCCTTTTACGGGCCTTAGAGGTGGTTAAACCTGTTTCTTGACAATAGAAAGGGCAATAATCGCAGCATCTGATCTAAATAGTCTCCTCTTTCCGCCCACAATCACAACCTCAATCCTCTTCATCGTAGACCATTACGGAACTCAACCATTTCATCACTTAATTGATGGAAGTCAAAGGATCAAGTGCTCAGTTTTAAGTACTTGATTCAAAATCTTTGTTCAGCATACCGACCTTCGCCAACAATGAGCCCCAGCATTCTCGAGAGGCAAATTCTGCACTAACATTGCACACCGGTACATCACATCGACCACTATGGCAAACCTCATCATGCTCGGTATAATCAAACCCTATGAAGCCGAAATCGGTCAACACATTGTTACTGAAGATGTGTAGCTTCGTCCGCAATGACAAGTTCTTTAATGAATCGCCATTTCAGCTTTGCGTTTGTGGCCACACCATGCATGGGTATCTGGACTATTCACTGAGTACAAAGGACCCAGAACGCCCCGATTTTGTGAGAGATTAGAATGAGCAGATCAAGCCTAGGCGACAGACAGGTCTCCGGGAGTCAATTTCCTCACTGCGGAGCCTCTTCAGCAATCGTTCCCCAATTCCGTTCAGAAATCTGAATTCCTACCCTGCTCCGCACGCTCGTTGTTTGTGGAGACATCAAATTATATGTCTGTACTAAACTCCGGCGGGGAATCCCTAGGAGAACAAGTACCTCCTCAACGCTCGCCCTCTTCTTCACAGATATATGAATTCGAACAGAGGACCTATATCTCGCGAATGCTGGATTAAATCGGACGCTGTTGTATCTAGGCTACCGCTTGCTCAACTATGTACCCGACTCTGCGATTGCGGTAGGGCAGTGAGGTATTCGAGGGCACATGGCTGCATAAGAGGCCTTTTCCTTGCTTTCTTTCTCTCCCTCATCAAGGATTTTTCGGCGACCAGACATTCACTACAGGCAAACGATATACCCTCCTTACTATTACTACTTGATATACATACTAAGAGGTCAAAAATTTGTCAAGACAAATTTTATCACAACGAGTGAATTCCCAAATCACTGTTTAAGCCCCTTTAACACATCCAGTGCTCCTCACCCTCCTCGCCTCCCTCGTTTTCACAGCATACCCAGCGCCCACCCCTCAGGACTCCCCATACATCACTCCCTTCGGCTTCGTTATCACCGGCTCCATAAAAAACAAGTGCGGCTTCCCCATCTACGTCCAATCTGCCTGCTGCTACCCGCAATGTTTTTCACCCGTTCAGGTCCTCCGACCCGGCCAAGACTACCACAGCTCTATCCTCGCCTGCATCGAAAAATTCTCTCAGACCATAAGATCTCCAAGTTACCCATCATGTTCCCTCAGTACTAGGTCGAGTATAGCATCGAATATATAGAACTTGCTGTGGTATAACTTGAGTCATGTGAACGGCAACCCATTCTCAGATACGGCAAGGTACTTTATAGTTCGATAAGCAGCATTGCAAAACTATGTACTGGAAGCCGAATTCCAAACCTCCAAACTGGTGGATTACGATTAAATTCAGAGGCTGAGTAATTGAGCGCCAAAGGACTTCAAGTTCTACTTGTGCTGATCCACTTGGGGGGGCGTGGCTGCGAGGGTCGAGTAAGAGGTCGGATTAAGATCTGAAAAGCGCATGGGAGAGGGAGATGTGAATGAGAGACCGTCATAAGAATGCACGGCTTGCCAAAACAGGGGTTTAGATGATATGATGCAACATGTGAAAGATAATCTGAGTTTTCGACAGTGGAGACGGTATTGATCCTGTAGTAGGCTTCTGCACAGACTCTTCTTGTGGTGTATGCGTTTAGATTGAATGTTGGTATCATGATGAATAAACGGCTGTCTAAATTCGTGAACCTGACCTAAATGCCAAGCTCGATATCACAAACGTGGAAGTAGAGCGAGAAGAAGGAATCAATAACTTCTCAAGTTAAAAAAGAACCACGAAGAAGAGAAAACATCGGGGACCTCTCAGAACATCGTCCCACTTGACTCTCCCAATGTACCGGTAGAACCGGTGTACGAAGTCCCACTCTATGCAACGGTACTAGGCGACGAGCCTAACCCATTCATACTAGCAGTTTCCGTAGAGATACGACACATTTCTTTAACCTTCACTTTCTGGATAGTCTCGAAAATTTTCGGAATCAACTCATGAATGCGAAAGGGTTTGGTGACGACTTCGTCCTATAACATAAACATGTTAGCCGTTCATCTCTCAAACACGAAGGCAGGGAGCGATGAAATCGAGGTATGCTTACCATGCCCGCTTCTAGGGAAATCGTGACTTGCTCTCTCCTCGCATTCCCGGTGCATGCGATCACGGGTATATGTCCTGTTAATTCGCCAGTGCGTTGCATTTCCCGAATGCGGCGGACGCAGGTGAGGCCGTCCATAAGAGGCATTTGTTGGTCAAGGAGAATGACCGAAAGGGGAATTTGGGGCTTGCTAGGTTTGGGATCATCCAGGAGTTCGCCGTTGATACCGAACCCTGGTATTACACGCTGGCTGTAGCAACATTTCTCCAAGAAAGCGAGGCACTCGAGGCCGTGGTTTGCAACATACACTGTACATCCCTGTTTCCGCAAACCCATTGCGGTGGCCTTTTGATTGATGAGATTATCCTCTACGAGGAGAATATGCAGGCTGCTCGGTTGATTCGGTATAGCAGCCTCTGCACAATACCCGGAGACATCCGGCATTGTGGCATCGTAGTATGGTATCGAAGATAGGATCGATTTTTGGAGAAGTTGAACTCCCGGGACTTCGTAAGACGTTTCAGGAGGGACATTGTCGTTTCTGACTTCGGGCTGATATCGACGGACTTTGATATAAAATGCAAACGTAGTGCCTCGACCTGCGACCGACGACACTCCGATCTGCCCCCCTTGAAGCTCAGCTAACTCGCGGGAAATAAATAACCCAAGACCGGAGCCACCGTGCTGAGCAGCGGTCTTTGCTGACGCCTGCTGAAATCTGCCGAACAGGCGACTGATTTCCTCTGCTGTCATTCCTTTTCCGGTGTCATGAACGTCGAATTGGAGGTACAGCTCTTCGCCTTTTCCCCATTCCGGCAGCGCGAGAATGTCAACATGAGTTGCATGTGGCATAATGAATTCCAGATTGCGCGTACCAGCTGGCGGAGGTTTCGATGAAGCTCCAATAACAATGCTGATTCGTCTCTCATCCCTATTTCTCGTAAATTTGATAGCATTAGTCAGCAAATTAATGAGTATCTATCAGCATTAGCGGAGAACGAACAAAGAAGCAATGTGGAATATACTTGAAGGAGCCGAGAGGTATCAAGAAGCACATGATCGATGTTCAGGCTTGTGTATGATTCTTCGACTGAAATAGACCATGCTATGCCGGCGTCAGTGAGCTCTGCATCGTACATCTGGAGGGCCCTTTCAACCAGTGCGACAGGCTGAACGCGGTCGGGTGCTATGAGTAAAAGGTTCGATTCTAATTTAGATAGAGTGAGGGTGTCGTCAACGATTCTCTTCTGGTGTTGTGCACAAAGAAGAATGGTTTGAGCGGAGTCTATTACTGAAGCCTGCACATCGCCTGCGATGGATAGGGAGTTCGAAGGAGTGAGCTTTTTGTTTGCTGATGTTAAGATGTCAGTACGTCAAATTTTTGCGAGTTGGGGTCCACAGCTGGTCGTCGTAGGCGTTGAGGATGCTGATTAGGCAAGAGTGAGGGGGTCAGAACGCACCTGACTTGTCTGAGTCGAAGGCAGTGATGATTATATCGGCGTATTGGATGATGGCAGAGAGAGGATTGCGCATTTCATGGCATGTCTGTTGTCCGTTAGTAGTGCATGCGATGAACCGTGTGCCTTGCAGAAAATCCAGCTTACCATGTCGATGAAGTTCTCACTCTGCCGCTTGGTTTCCAAGGCATCCTCAAGCCTCCTCCCTTGCTCCTCGAATTGCGGTGTTATGTCTGTCAAAAACATGATGACCCATCTTATGACTCCAGCATCGTCAGCTTCGGTTGATGCATGGGCGTGGAGCCATCGCCATTGCTCAGGCCTGTTGATATCTTCAGGGATGGACATATCTCTTCGAACGCGAAACTGAAAATGTGTATCCTTTTGCTCTACAGATGAAACCAATCGAGACCATATTTTGTCGAAGTTTGAGCGATCATCGGGATGTTTGGGTATATGATACCCACAAGGTGTATGCTCGTCTTTCTGAATATTGCTGAGGTGCCTGTATGTCTCGTTGGCAAACTTCAGCTTCCCATTATCTGCCCTTATAATGGCCAGGCCTGCGGGCGCGACTTGTGCTAGTTTAGTGAAGACTCGCTCCTGTTCTTTTGCCATTTTTTGTTCCAGCAAGAGCTTTCCTCGTTGCTCTGGAACAGTAATCATAGTTGCTAGTCTGACAAATTGGTCCAAGGTGTTCCTAATGAAATTTCGGTAAGGTTTATCGTAAGGCCTTTGAGGGTTCAACCCTAGCAATATAAAGCCGACAGAGCCAACATCCCCCAATCGACCAATGGGGCAGAGAATAGCGGAGTGGCATACTGTGTCAAAACCGCGGCCCTCTATCACAGTCTCCAGAGATTTGGGAAGCGTGCCATCGCTGACTTTTAGAAGCATCGGCTTCTCAGTTATCCAGGCAGTCTGAAAGTATTTCGCAAGAGGGTGATTGAGATTCTTGACGTCAACTTGATCGAGGGCCAATTCATGATCAGATGCCAAGCCGATTTTACCTTCAAGACTCAAGGGGCTCGGCACGACATCCTCAACAGCAGGATACCCAAACTTTTCTGGAAGTGGGCCCTGGGGAGCCGAGTACATGAGACAAAAGGGGAAATCCTGAGGGTTGGAGTCGATAACTTCATGAACCTGTGTCCAGAAGGTCCCCATATTGTCCCCAACTTGAACTCGTTTCATCATATCCCTCGCCTTGCGAAGCGTCTCTTCCCTTCTCTGCTCGAATATTTCTGCGGTGACCTCACGCACTTCTTTCAACGCTCCAAAAATACAACCGGTTTCGTCGATTAGCGGTAAGACCCACCATGAGAAGTAATTCTCCTCAAGCGGGAGGTCGCCTCTCGGGATTGGGTGCAAGAGATTGCACTGTTCGCGTGCTTTGCCGTCCTGCATGACCTCCTTAATGCACTTGAGTTTGAATTCCCACGCAGGACCAGCACCGATTGCGCCCGAAACGCCCATTGCTGCAGGATGAAGGTGCCCTAAAAGCTTCGAACATTCCTCATTATAAAGCATAACTGGGTCATCGTGGCCAAAGTAAATACAGCGGGGTTGTGGATGGCTCATCATAGTGTACAGGTTCTGGCGAACTGAGGCACTCCAACATTCCATCGGACCAACAGCAGTTTTCGACCAGTCGAACGCTCTGAGAAATTTGACGTATTCTGTGGTAGTATCGATATCGGACCGAGTCCAGTCGTCAAAGCGGCCTCGTTTTTCCAGCATCACCTCGATGTTTGAATCATATCGTGGGAAATAACTTGGAGGGCTCACAGGACGGTACGAGGCTGCTGAGTTCCCTTCGCTCCGAGGGGTTCGACAGCGTTTCTGTCTGGAGCGTTCATCCATGTTTATTGAAGGTGTGGCCAAGGTAGCTAAGGGAGATGTCTCTGGAGAAGGGCTCCTCCAGCGTTTACGCGGTCTGATATTTTTATATGTTTCTAATGGAGGTGTTTCAAGCGCCGGACGGCCCATTTGTGACCAATGTAATACGGATTGCAGAACACCCCATTTTTCTCCAACGACATATGGGACCCAGGTGGTGTTTGCATAAGTGAAGCAGGCCATTCTTTTAGTCCGAATATCATGCCACATGGATGAGTTTTCTGCCCATTCTTGGAATGCCTGTTCAGTAACCTTTGCATTGTGTATCCAGGCGGTGTAAGAAGGGTTGACGTAAAACAACCGTGGAGAGGATTCGGGGGTGAAGGACACACTGCCATGAATGGTAGTGGGCGATACTGGACAATGAGAATCTTCCGTGGAGGATATTGGGCGGTCAGCACTGCTTGCAGGTGATTGCGGGCTGTCGAGAATGTTTGTCGGAGATGGTGGACATTCGAGAAGAACCGTAGGGGATCCGTGGCGATCGAAAAACTCTCTTAGCAAGGCAGTATCATTGAGACCGCCTGAATAATTGGGACCTTTCATCTTTCAAAGCTACCCGTGAAAAGAAAACACCTCGAATGGTTTGGCGAAGTCGTTTGAGCGTCGGCGTTCGTAGAGGTTGCCGTTCGCGCTCTCGACTCTCGATTCCAGGGTGAGAAAAAGAGCCTTGGAGATCTGATCGGGATCGTGATACTTGTCATTGAGATTAAAATGCAGTCCGCCCTCGAGGGCAAACACGAGAGCATTGCCAATTGCCAATGTCGATGATCCCAGGACGGGATCCAAACACACACACTGTCCTGACTCGTATAGTTCCACTTCTAGAAGGCTACAGAAATGGCGTAACGCCATGGGCGTGCTTCAAAACCAATGCTAATTGATCACAGACGTTGTATCGGCGTTCGTTTTGCCATTCAAACGAATCAAGTGCGGGCGCCAGTCCTGTGCAACAACGCAAGCGCAGCCGGGTAGCGTTGTCATACATGGCGATTTTCAGGGTCTTTGTCTGTCCCAAGCTGGCGGGTGGAAGAAGGGAGCGGGATGTCACCAAGCGAAGCCATCGAACCATGTCGTCCGACTTCGATACCAGTTGTATCCGAAGTCATTTTACAACAGACGAAACTATGTCCCGCAGGATGTGATGACTCGAACAGAGAGATTGATTCCGTCTTGCTGATTCGCTGGTTGAAGGGACAAAGTTTCGCGTTACCCTGACCATGGTCGCAAATGCACGTCGACTGATTAGGAACACAAGACTTGCAATTGAAAGTTCACAAGGAAAGGCAACCAGATGACGCTTTTCCCAATTAGTCTGCGCGACCGAATCTCTGACAGATAGCGGGATCGGGCGACATGTGGCTATTCGAACACTAATTGCTTCTTTGGAGTTGGGCGATAACGTTCCTCGATGAACTGTGCGCATGGACTACTTGTGGGCTACAGCTTAGATGGCTGCTGCATTACTCTTAAGTCATCCCGGCTGACTTCCGACAGGTTCTTCTTCCCCAGATTTGCAAGAGAGTTATCTGTATCCGCCAGAAGGCAATCCAGCACGTGCCTCACCCCACTCTCCCCTCCAATGGCTAGCCCGTACACATACGGGCGTCCGACGAGCACAGCCTTCGCACCTAACGCAATCGCTTTGAGCACGTCGGAACCTGTGCGTATTCCACTATCAAAGAGAAGGGTAAGGCCTGACTCCTTGACCTTCTGGTCGCTACCGATCTCAGCCAGAGCATCGAGAGAAGAAATGGCTCCGTCGAGCTGTCGACCGCCGTGGTTGGACACGATGATGCCCTGCATCCCGTATTCAATCGCTCGATGTGCGTCTTCGACAGTCTGAATACCTTTCAAAACGATCGGCCCGTCCCAGTATTTTTGGAGTATCCGGAGATGTTCCCACTCTCGGTACGCCCCAGAATGGAGAAGGCTCATTAGGTATACTGATTTTTTCACTCAAAGAGGGGCCGCAGTTAGTAGGTTGTTCAGCTAATATAGTGGAATGCCTGAAAGCATGTCTTAGAATATACCTGTGTCAACAGGTATATACTAAGAAATTGCTACCAGTGCCTAGAGGTGGTACTTACTATAGAACAGTTAGCCATTACTACTTATAGGGAGCAAGCACAAATAGTATCTGTGCCCTGATTTACGTACCTAGCTGCAGAATTCGCGAGAACTTTCGCTGTACCGCTTAGGCTCCCGGGCCGCTTCAGAATTTGCCATATCTCTCCAAGCTTCTCAGGGACACTCCTGGTGTCTTCTGCTTGCAGCTTTTCATACATGCGCTGGAAGACAGGATCTGAAAAGCCCACTTGGCAGCCTTGCCCGTAGATGAAAGGGAGGTATGCTTCGTCCAGGTCTCTGGGTCGCCAACCTAAGGTAAAAGTGTCCAGTGTAACGACCAACACCTTAAAGCCATTCGCCTTGGCTCGAGAGAGCAAGCTAGCAGTGAGTTCCTCCCCCTGGATGCTGGGCCAGTAAAGTTGAAACCAACGGTCGCCTTCCCCATTGGCCTTCGCCACTTGCTCGATGGATCGAGTGGCTGCAGTCGATAGAATCATCGGCACGTGGGCTGAGACACAAGCTCGTGCAGTAGCTTCCTCAGCATCTTGATGGGCAATTTCCTGCACACCGATTGGTGCTACCAGTAGCGGGCTTTTGTATCGATGTCCGAAAAGCTCCACTGAGAGGTCCCTTCGGGTGACTTGGTTCAGCATCCATGGGCGGAGCCGGTAACGTTCGAACGCAGAGATATTTGCCGCATATGTCGACTCCTGATTGGCCGACCCATAGATGTATTCAAAATTGGGTAACGGGATGGAACTCCTGGCTTGAGCCTCCCACTGGGCTGGCTTGGTGGAGAACTTCGGCGGTCGAAGGTTGGCATATATGTCCCGCTGATATGAAGTGAATGAATCAGGGTCGGGAATGTCCTTCAAGCTGAGCTTGCCGGCCATTGTGATGATTTTGGAATGATTGTGGGACGTTTGCGATGTAGCGTAGCTCGTGCGACGTAAAAGTAAGGTTAAAGCCGGTGAGGGAGCTACAAGACTAGTCTGACATGGTCTGGATGGCTGGAAACTGTGTGGACTGTCTGAGGATATCGATATTCTGGTTTTTACCGTGCTCTCTTCAAAGAACAAAGTCTAGTCAGAGAGGAGATGACGCGAGGCAAAGCTCAAGGGGTTACCGAGGTTCGGACTTCTGTAATTATGAATATTCTTGTCTAGCCGCTTTGGGACGACCTGTGTCAATACAAATCTCACCAAATACTCAGATAACTATCGACTATGAATAGAGTATATGACTGCTGCTGTGGTCCCTTCATTAGTCAAAGTGCATGAGCCATAAGCCTCCGCTTCGGACATTAATATTTTCTAATCAGTAGCACTTCTACGTTGCATCCATTGATTTTGCAGGCGCCTTACTCCGCCCACCACTCCTCATCCTCAGGTAATTACTCTCAGGTGTCGAGGCAGGCTGCATCCATGGATAAGCGTGGTGCACGTGATTATGTTCTTCTGTAACCAACAGAGCTAGCTCCGTTTCACATTCAACCGCACGGATTTTCTGCTACCAGCGTACAACAGCTCACGATGTCTTTGCTTCTGTTTGACACCTGAACTTCCTTCTGGCAAATTCAACAGCGCCATCGCGGCTATGCCATCTCGCGCTCCAAGCCTCACTACCGTAGGCCTCGCAGCCGCCATAATAATCCCCCTCCTCGCTCTCCAGTGGAACTACTCCTTTCAATATTCACAACCATGCGCCGGCGTGCCCCAGCACACAGGATACTTTGAGTATGAATGCGCCGGGAAGCCTCACCATGCGAGCTGGAGCAGCTGGTGGCATCCGCAACGGCCGTGGAGCGGTACCGATGCTAGCCAGCTTCGCGGAAACCGCGCAGGCGCTGTGACAAAAGATTGGAATATACTATACCATTTGGGAGGCAACGGGCCATGGGTGGAGAAGGTGCATAACATAGTTGGGGGAGGCATTGTGGTCCCTGAGGGATGCGATGTACAGCAGGTCCATATGGTGGGTTACAAGCTAGCAGAGCTTGCATTTGCATAGTACTGATATGCATGCGTTGTCGTAAGATGTCTAGACATGCGGAGAGATATCCCACTCCTAAAGCTGCCAACCGTGGGTTACGCTTCTGCATTTGAGCCTTTCGGTCATCCTTGCCTGCTTACATGTTTCGAAGGGATGGTCAAGCTTATGGATAGAATCAGACATAGCGGAATCACCTTTGGCGGTGATTTGGCTTTTGTCAACGATTGGGGGCTTTTTTGGTCTGGTAGGTCGCATTATTTCCTTGTTCACGTAAAGACAATTATACATCCGCCAATATGCATACTTCAAACCCTGCACTTCCACGCAACACTTTAGAGCTACAACGCCGAGACCCATACTTGCACATTAACATTCTTAAAGTCCGTTAACAACCCCAAGACAACTCCCAGATAGCCCAGCTAACCACCACCGGCCCATTTTCCGGCTCCTTGGGGTCCTTTACCACAGGCGTCCGTCTCCGAACCCGCTACCACCACCTTCTATCTCAAGCCCGCTCTCTACACGGCACCACCAACTTCTGGGCCAGCGACTCCCCTCGCGTCATCGACACCGCGCGCTACTTCGCATCCGGCTTCTTCGGTCTCTCATGGCAAAACACGTCTACTCTGCATGTCATCTCGGAGCACCCCTCGCTCGGTGCCGACACCCTGACACCTGGGGATACTTGCCTCAAGTATGTCGAAGATGAAGAGGAAGGCCACGATAACGGGCGTAAGATGATGAATAAGTTTCGGTCAACGTACATGCCTGCGATCCGGGACCGGCTGCTGAAGCAGAATCCGGAAATGGAGTTTGATGATGATGAGGTGTATACCATGCAAGAAATGTGTGGGTTCGAAATCACTGCCCGTGGATCAAGTCACTGGTGTGACCTTTTCACCCAGGACGAATTCCTGAATTTCGAGTACGGGAGAGACCTCCTGCATTACTATCGCGCGGGCCCAGGAACCAAGTACGGCGCTACGATGGGATGGCTGTGGTTGAACGCAACCACTAATTTAATGCTGGATGGGCCAGGAGCGGGACCGCTGTTTTTGAGCTTTGTTCATGATGGCGATGTTGCGCCCATGATTGCAGCGCTTGATATCATCGACGATGAAGAACATTTACCTACTACACATATCCCGCACTCCCGCAAGTGGCGCAAATCACAGATATCACCCATGGGTGGGAGGATCATCTTCGAAGTGCTTTCTTGCGGAGTCGACGACGTTCGTGGTGGAGAAGAAGATGCTCAGGGGAAGTATGTCAGGATCAACATCAACGACGGCATCACGGCGATCCCAGGTTGCGATACTGGACCAGGGCGCAGTTGTCCTCTGGAAGAATTCGCGGAGAGGGTGAGGAGGAAGGGCGTGGAGGTAGGGGATTTCAGGGAGGTGTGTGGGCTGGGAGGGGATGTGGCGGAGAGGGTTAGCTTTTTGCATCAGTGAGGGAATTTTCAGACGGATTGGATCAGGCATGTTGTATAATATGGAGGGGGGGTTCACGGGGGCGGGATATGCAAATATGTACTGGATGGGTTAGGTAAGCTTAGGTCTGGAATGCATACTGAAATCTATATATTGGAAAAGACATAAAAGAGGTTACGAATGTAGACATGAACGTGAATGCAGATTGTAAGGGGCTCTGCGCAGATGTTTGCTTC
Source organism: Beverwykella pulmonaria (assembly GCA_001599595.1). Classification (NCBI taxonomy): domain Eukaryota; kingdom Fungi; phylum Ascomycota; class Dothideomycetes; order Pleosporales; family Melanommataceae; genus Beverwykella; species Beverwykella pulmonaria. The sequence continues at coordinate 4,332,132 of BCHH01000002.1, forward strand.
GTGTACTATGCATGCTCTGTTGTGTTATTCTACATGTTCATCCGTGTGTCTTTGCTTATTTCCTTGCTGGCTCCTCCCCCTCCTACAAATCTAGACAGGCATATAACCTAGCCGAAGAAGGCATGCCTGGGCGCATACTTCCCTACTATTTTTGTACCGCGCAGGATGTATCTAGCATATATTCCCTAAGCGCAGAGTAATAGTTGCAAAAAGGAGGAGAATAGGAAGAAGAGAGGCAAAGGAGGAAAAGGCAAGACTATGCAATCTTTATCTTCTTGCAGCGCCCGCTGCTGTTGCTAGCGAGCATATGGATAGGCGCTGTGAGAAACCCTAGTTGTGGAAACTCCTAAAAAAAGTCTATAGAGAAAGTTTGAAAGAGAGCCAGAGCTGTCGTATTTTGAGATTATGGAGGAATCTGGAGACTAGCAATGTTGATATAGGCGAGCAGCTCAAAGCCGAGCAGGGGGAGAGAGTCGGACAAAAAAAAAAGGTTGCCGAAATTGGGAAGAAGAGAACGGGAATTTAGTAAGAAAAATACCCAGGTTGGCGAGCTGATAACAGACAGTAAATTGTGAACGATATTGGAGATCCAGATCTCAGACACGAATTCCAATCCTATGGTCTCCCACAGAAAGGATATGCCTTTGCTCAATCCAGCTCAATAATATCGCCGTTCGACTCGGCGTGCTTGCACTTCTCCTGGTCGACCATCTTCTTCCTCGACCATCTAGCCTCATCTGCGGAGTCTTCATTTCGACCACCGAACAGCCTAAAGAAGCCTGATAACATTTTTTCCCTCTCTGTCTTGACCTGAGGCTCAATTCCAAGGTTGTTGCTGAACAGAGCGGGCTTCTTGAATGGCGTCCCTAGAGTGCTAGATGCTGTGCTACGGGTCGCCGGGCGGGAGAGGTAGCGGTATGGGGATTCCGAGGCAGGGGATAAAGAGACGCCAAAAAGATTCTGTCGAGCTGCTGCGCGTTGAGGTACTAAGAAGGCATCGAGATCATCGATGTAGTCCTCGGCATCCAAGAGACCGTTATCAAAAGCTTCCAGTGTCTGCGCACAGGAGCGGTACAACGCCTTAGCCATAACTGGAGGAAACGCATTCCCAATCTGCTTGTTGGCTTCCGTATTGCTGCCTGTGAACTCGTAGCCGTAAGGAAAACTCTGAAACAGCGACATCTCGCGTGGTGTGTAGCGGCGCTTCCCAGAGAAATGATGGTTCTCTCCACCACCGGTGGTGACACAGCCCTTAAGAAAGCTTGTGTGCGGGTTGTATGAGAGTTTATTTGTGGTCCTCATAGAGCCGGGTTGATGATAGACATCCTCAAATCGGACGCGGGGAGACAGTTGGTTTAAGGGGTCCAGCGCATCGGCAACGGAAGTATAGCGCTTTAGGCCGCTTCCAGACGGACCATGAGTTGGATTCGGGAACGGTGGGAGTGGCGTTCCGCGTCTGTGGTAGCCATGTTAGCGCTGAATCAAATATGATGTTATGGGATTTTACCTAGCAGCAATAATGAGAAGGCGTTTCCGACGTTGTGGCAATCCGAACTCGGACATGTCCTGGATCTTGTACCGGACATTATAGCCAGCCTTTAATATGTCGTTCATCAGCAGCTTGAAGTTCTTGTTGTGTTGTTCATGCGTGAGAAGGCCATATGTCTGCTCCAGGGTCGCAATTCGGGGCTTCAATTTCTGGAGGATGGGTCCGACAGTATATATTGCTTCATAATTTGCTTGGTCGTTTGGTCCCGGATTCGTGCTATATCATGTCAGTTAATATGAACGCGCTAACGGAAAACAGATATATTCAATGGGCTCACTGCGCGGGACTCCAATAACAGCAAGGCGGCGACAGGTGAAGAATGTCTACCCTCAGTAGGCTCTTTGGTACATCGGACAACGGAAAGTCGTGGGCATTCATCAAGAAGATCGCTGCTCCGGTGTGGTTAAAGGCGTATGCCTGAATCGCTGCTTGATCCAGATCGACCCCGAAGTTGACGCACAAATCTGCCTGAACCGCACCTTGAGATGCACCTCCAACGCCACAGAAGACGTCACCAAAGGTGTATCGCGATATCTTAGCTGGAAAGTTGGGCCGTCGCTTGTTAGGTCTGCCGCCGAGCTCTTCAACGGAAGCGTTTCGCACGATCCGCTTTCCATTTTTGCTGACATTTTTCAAATTAACGACAACGAAGCCCTCATCACTGTCAACGAATACTGGTGTATCCTTTGAAGATCCTTCCCCAGAGGGGGTTGACGTTGGAGGTGCGTCAGACTCACGAGTGTATAGGCTCCGAATCTCGCCATGGTAAGATTTGCCGGATGGTTCGACCACACGAATGTGTATGCAACGGCAAACCAGCCGGCCTTGTTGGAAGATTATTTGCTTGATCTCTTCCTGTGACATGCCTTGCAGGAACGGGAGCTGAGGTCCCTCGCGGAAGCTTAGAAGAGGGTATGGCTTGGTAGTGATCACGCAGTCACGCTTGCCTAACACGGCTTCGACGGGCACCTCCTCCATGCCTTGGACGAAGGCGGATCGTGGATCATCTCTCTTTACGGTGAGTATCATCACCAGCTCGTTCAGCTTCCCTACATCCTGGTCAGTGCTAGAAAAAGATGATGGAACGTATACGTACAATCGAATATCTGGCCATGATACTTTGTGCGGATGAGGCGAAAGCCACGTAACTTCACCTCGTCCGTCTCTAGGTTCTTGATGATTTGTTTGACCCGGAGGAAATCCCCACTATGCATTCCGTTTGCTTTACGTTCTGAGGTATCCTTCAACTCCACCGTATCGCCAACTTTAATGTCAGTATCGGCGTCGACCTGACATGAGGCTTGCTCGACGTATGGGGGCTCGATGCGTGGAGTTTTGAGGTTCCTCCTAGGCGACAGGGAATGGCGAAATGGAGCGGGTCGCGACGGGGAAGCTTTTGGGCCGTTATTCTTGATCTCAATGATCTCGACATCCGAATCCTCAGAATCCGCTGTCGTGAAGGCGTTAGCGAATAGTAAGAATAGGACTAAGGACAGGCGACGGTAGGCTTACAGATGCTTAAAAATTCGAGTTCGCTAGGCAGAACATCGCTGCTCACAATCTCCAGGTCTGAATTGTTCTCATCCATGAAACCTTGTAGGATATCTTTCATGCGTTGGCCGGCCATATTGGTGACGAACCAATAGGAGAATCTGTGAGTAGAACTGTTAGCCAAAGACAGGAAGCTGTAGAGGAAGGAAGGTACAAAACTCACCCGCGGCTCAGAACCTGAAGCGCTCTTTCGCGCCGAAAAGGACTAGAGGTAGTCCTGCTCTGTTTCTGTCTTTCGCGGTAGTCTTGCAAGCTGCTGCTCAAAGAAAAAGCGAAGCTTGCGAGGCAGGAGGGCTATTAGCGGTTAGAGAAGGTGAGAGGTTAAGAAGACCGGTGTGGGGGAGAGGGGCTCATATATATGTAGGTCTGAGATCTTCACTGTTAGTAAGAAGATGAGCGGGGCAGTGAAGTGAAGACGGGCGGGTGGAGGGACAGTTGTCGCGGTGAGTGAACAAGGCAAGTTGAGGGAAAGTCAAGGCGGTGCGGTGATTGAAAGCGGTGCTACTTCGCAACTCGAAAAATGGAACGACAAGTAGTAAGGAAAGAAATGAGGGACTGGACAGTTAATGGAGAGAGTCAATGGTAACAAACAAATGTAGGCAGAGAGATGTCTGGGTCCCAGCAATGTGCGGTTGCATGAAACCGGCGTTGGAAAAGAGGCTGACGTATCCGACGATGAGAGGATATCCGGGGAAATGTTCGCAACTATAAAGCTGCTTTTGAGGGTACCGGTACTTGCACATATCGGCTCTATATATACAGAATCCTAACCAAAGCCTACACGCACCTGAACGTACGAGTCTATGCTACTTCATCCCGTTCACCTGATCGTCTTCTCAACGAACTCCTTCTCCAAACGGCCAACCTCCTTTTTGAAATTCGCTATCTCCTGCCAGCAGTCCAGCGGCCGTCGGTCATTCGTCCTCAGACACGCTACCACCTCTGCCTTCGCCTTGCTGAGCTGCGGGTCCAATTCCTCCAACTTCTTCCTCCCCTCCAGCTTCTTTTTGAGCGCCTCGATCTCCTTGGTCACGCTCTCCCGGCTCATGTCTCTCTGCTTTTGCTTTTCGGCGAGCGCGGAGGATGTGGATGTGGCGTCGGCGATTTTCTCGACAAGGGACGGTTCTGAGGGCTCGCCCACATCGTCGGAGAGGGTTTCGGAGAGCTTGGATAGGTTCTCGACCTCTTGCTGGCGGAGCTTCTCGAGCTCGGAGGCCAGCCGGCGCTGGTATGCTAGCTCTTGTAGTTTCGATCGGGTGGAATCATTCTGGGTGCAATTGGCGTTAGCACACATTCTGGTTGCGCGAAAGGATCGGCCGAGCCTACCTGTGTGTTCTTCTGCAGCGAATCGACCAACTCATTCGAAAATCGGACGGGCGCATCGCTACGCGGAAAAGCGGATTAGCATCGGGCAAGGGCACGTGGGGTCAATTGGCCTGGCGGGTGGCAACTCACGATGAGAAAACGTGCTGAGCGACTTCGCTCGTGGGTTTTGAGTTCTCGGCCCCCATGGTTGATGCGCGCGAGATGCTGGATGCTGGCACTGGCGATGTTGAAGCTGGCAGTTGTCGATAGCCTTGGCACCTGACTTCGCGCTAGTGCTAGCCCAGGCTGGCGGCGCGTTCATCGTCAACACCAAGACGTTCATCACCACTTTTTCCAGTCACGCATCTAAGACGCAGCGCGCAGTAGTTCGAAGCGTGCTGATTTCTGAGCGCGTGTCAGGCTTCAGGTCCGCCTTCCTTACTTTCATTAATTGCAACATTCTTCATTCCCTCCCGATATGCCAGCAGGTCCTAAAAAACGGCCGGCAAAGGTGCAGTCCTCAATCGCAGCATGGTTGAACAAACCCACTGCCATCAATAAAGCAGATCTACCAATTCTTCCCCAAGCTCGGTCGGAGAACTCCTCAGCTGTACAACCAGAAGTAGCTCCGGCTTTCTCTGAACCCGTGCCTAAACTGGCCCCTCCGCCCATGGAACAGCACCATGCATCTGCCTCGAGCCCATTCTCACTCCCACCGCTCCCCGCTAACGTCGAACTTGTCCCGCTCACCGAAGATCTCATACCTGCCTTCAAGCGTCTTACTGCTCTGACTCTGCCCATTGCATATCCGTCCATGTTCTTCACCGAATCGATGGAAGAGCCCTACCACGGAATAACCCTCATGGCACTATGGCATGTCGAGCCCCCAAGCGGTGTACCTCCCGCCGAAACGAAGAAACCGCGTTTGATAGGCGCCATTCGGTGTCGCATCCTCCCCTCCTCAACTCTCTACATATCCACACTCGGACTGCTTTCGCCCTACCGGTCACATGGCATTGCCACACATTTGCTGCAGAGCATCTTAGTGAAGGCGTCCAAGGAACACGGCGTGAAGTGCGTGACAGCACATGTCTGGGAAGCCAATGATGATGGGCTGGAATGGTACAAGAAGCGGGGCTTTGAGATTATCGGGAAAGAGGACGGCTATTACAGGAAGCTGAAACCATCTGGAGCTGTGCTGGTAAGGAAATGGGTTGGGGTTGCAGACTTGCTTGGCGGGACCAATCCATCTCCTGGGCTCGCCAGTTGAAGAGCGCGATGAGTGAAAACTCAAGCCTTAAAACCGATCTTATGTCATGATCGGTAAACGCAAAAAGCCGCAAATGCGAAGACATCCCAGAGAGCTCCAGCTTCACATTGAAAAGCAAGGTGTGAGATCGCTCGACTCGTTCATCCTACATAGAGACACTGCAGAAGAAGAATACTACACTGTACACTAGAAGCCGAGACGAGCAGGCGCTGCAGACACCGGCACGGAGAACGCCGTAACCGTACTTGACATGGCCAGAAGGTAAAAGAAGCCTTCACTACTCTCCAGATCTTAGATACCACTCAAAAATCCTTTTACACTCATGCTTGGTCGCATCATCGTCAACTGGCTGTGAACAACGTCTACTTGTTTTTCCACCAGTGGTGACATTTCAATCTTTTGGTTTTCACTGACATCGCCCAGATCATACATCAACCTCGCAGGATCACACTACTTAGCCAAGTCAATTACATTGGCTTCACAGTTACCTGGCTTGGGTCTGGAAACGCATCAATAGGCTTGCCTTCCCTTGGTCCGAGCCAAACCGGCGTTCTCCAGCGCATAGCTGTGTTACCCTCTCTCTCCTGCGCGTGCTTTATAAAGTTATCCCGGATAGGCCCAAGACCTCGTCACACCGTACCGGCAGCGGAACACGAGCGATCAAAGCCCGGGACGACTGTCGTGAAGACGGACCGTACCACGATGTCACAGAACTAGGAGGCGCACTCGATATGAAAAATATGCACTCTCGGCACCTTCCACTGCCCGTGTAACAGGGATGCGCTCGAGATCAATTTGCGGGTAAACAGTTACCAACTCGCCATGAGCGGACCAAAATAGCATCGACCCACAAAGTTCTTTCGGTGTTCCAGTACCATGGACGAGGCTGGGAACGCCGAAGCCAACATCTGTTGAGACTTTGGTGTACTTATGGTCCATGTAAGTGCCAAAGTCGAATCTGCTGCGAATCGAAGCATGTACCGGAAAGGTTGGTCCGCAGACATGCTTGGAACGTCAGCCCTCTGCCTCTATACGATACATGTTGTACAACACCACTTGCAGTCTGGAAAGCTGGCCTGCACTTGGCAAGCGATCGTGCAAATTATCACCCGTCGTACCATCGCCTTTGCCGAATCCGTTCCCGGCTTCTCACACCTACGATCCGTGTAGCGCAAAGCAAAGACCGCCGCTCAACAAGATGGGACTAGATTGGCATCAACAATATGATACAGAGGATCTATACGAGGCGTCCGCAAGCAGTGCAATATCGACGGTGGAGAGCAAGTGATGCAGAAGCTCGTTTCTGGTAGCAGAGCCATTGTGTTGGAAATGCCAGTACCCATTTTCTCGAATATAAGACGCTGGATACGGTCTCACAACAGCCTTTATTCCTACAAAGCGGTTTTGCGACACTCGCTCCCTTCTTCGTGCAAGTAATCCACCCTACAGTTCGTTGCCATGAAGCTGTCCACCTCGTCCCTGGTTTTCTCGTCCCTATTCGCAGTCTGCCTAGCAGTAAGAACTCATCCCTCCTCTCACTCTTCCAACCGCAATTGCTTATCTTGTACTCAGGTTCCACGCGGCGCGCACCTCGAAGAGCGCCAACGCGATAAGACGTACACAATTACCTGTCTAGGACCACTCTGTACAGACTATCCACCGACGACCGTCCGCCTTCCCACTTCCATCGTTGTCCCCCCGCTCCCGACATCGACGCCCAAGTCCACACCTCCGAAAACAACTGCCGCCCCAACGAGCAAGTACACACCGCCACCCACTAAGGTATGCTTGCGCGCTGGAATGCCCCAGCTCCCTATAGATAGAATGTCGGGGCGTGGAGCTTGATCAAAGAGTGATTGCTGACTGTGGTGCTAGACGGTCAAGTCGACTGCGAAAGTTACGATCACTACAGGCGAGCCTGCCGGGCCAAGTAGCACCAAGTGTCCCGTACCGCTGTATTACCAGTGCGGTGGGTACTACGATGGCAAGGAATGGACGGGGTGCACAGTCTGTGTGCCAGGTGCGAAATGTGTTTGGCAGAACGGTATGTTTCATATGCACTTGCACACGAGGAAGAACGGTACTGACTTGCGCAGATTACTATTACCAGTGTGTTGCGGATGAATAGCTCTACAAGGAGCAGTACCTACTATTGTTTACGTCAAATCTAAAATACAAATGTTTGCATGCAACAGCCATGGGGGACAGAATCCAAGTGTTCCCAAATGCCCTACCCTTTGCCTTAGGTTCCCATCTTAGAGGGAAGCATCGGTATAGAACCATTGCAGCTCCCATGAGCTTACAAACTACCCGAGCAGCTGATTAACAGAAGGAAATGCTGACAGATAATGTGAAGCCCTGAACGATACCCCTGTTGGAGATGGCGGGGCAGAAATGCTACCCCACCATGATCGTCATCGTCTTATCATATGACTGACAGCTCCGACCACCTCCGGGGGTCCAAAATATTTCCAACTTCATCTCTTCCTTGCCTCCAATCCCTCTGATACTCAGCTTCCACGCCTGCACTTCCTCCTACCTTTTCTCTGTGAGCTCAATCGTCGCCGCAAACAGCACGCTGTTCCCGGCACTGCAACTCCTCCACCACCCCTCCACTTCCGCACTCGACGCGTTCAGTCGCAATGCCCGACCCACGCGTCTTCATCATCCGGCATGGCGAAACAGAATGGTCTCTCAACGGCCGCCACACTGGTACCACGGAGCTCCCCCTCACACCCGCAGGCGAGAAACGCATACGCGCCACAGGCAAAGCCCTCGTGGGTGATGACCGCCTGATAGTCCCCGGGAACCTGGCGCATATGTACGTACATCTCCAACATCTGCTTCTTCATCTATCGCCTCGCGTAGTATACTGACAGTGATGGGGCGGTAGTTATGTATCCCCCCGTCATCGCGCCCAGCGCACGTTCGAACTCCTCAACCTGGGCTGTCAGGAGCGATACCCGTGGCACACAGATGGAAAATATATCTCCGACGCCGACGCCGACGCCGACACTTCACGAAGCACAAACGCCTCCATAACCGTCACCCCCGCAATCGCAGAATGGGACTACGGGGACTACGAAGGCCTGACCTCGCCCCAAATCCGGTCGTCGCGGTCGTCGCGCGGTCTCGGTTCTGACTGGGACATCTGGCGTGACGGATGCGAAGGTGGGGAGTCGCCCGAGCAGGTCTCTGCCCGTTTGGATGAATTGATTGCCGAGATTAGAGAGAAGTGGCATAAAGGAAGGTTTGGAAAGGGGAGTGGGTGGAAGGGCAAAGATGGGGGCGTGCCTAACGATGTGCTTATTGTGGCGCATGGACATATATTGAGGAGTTTTGCGGCGCGGTGGGTTGGCAAGAGGCTGGAGGATAATCCGAGTTTGATTCTTGAGGCGGGGGGTGTGGGGACTTTGAGGTGAGTTCTGTTCATGATATGTCGTTCCGGGATCCGTGGTGGGAAAGGGGTAGAAGAGGGAACGTAGGAATATGGGACGATGGAGGAAAGAAAGGGCTAGTATGGGATGAACAGAGTGCTAATGACTACGCGCAGTTACGAACACCATAGCATCGATGAGCCGGCGATATTACTCGGCGGAGCCTTCGTAGTCGAAGTCGAAGAAAAGATGGAGGAGAAGCTAGAAGAGACGAAGAGCTGAATGTAATACATACTTCGGTTGAAATACCTACGTTACATGTAGTGAAGAATTCGGGCTTAGACGCATATATAGGACTTACAATGAACTTCTCGTACCTCTCAAATATGTGAACATAACCACCTACAAAGAGACCCTACCTCTGGAAACAAACGTCTTGTGCATAGATTTGGGGGTATCTCGCGTTTCATTCCTGGTAGCCTGGTCGTCAAATTGATCGTATCGTTTCATAAGTTATTTTCTGGTGCTTATTTATATCATTTCGCAGGGTGTGTGTTACACCATGGTACTATAGCAGTTATGGTGTTTTAAGGACGCGCTGCTGAAGCAAGCATCGGAACCGGAGCCGGAGCGAGTCGCTGATAGTCAAGGGACTTCTGCCGGGCAATCTTCTCGAGTCGGGCGTGGTTCTTGAGCGCCCACAGGCCGATTTCTCAGGCAGCAAAGGCGTTCTGCAGAGTGTCTCAACCAAAGGTAGGATGGTTGGTGAGGTGGACCTCTGGAAAGTCACGGCAGGGGCTCTCGAGGCTAAGCTGCTGCTTAGAGAGAGGACCATTGGCTGCTTTTTTGAACGTCTTCATGACGTCGAGGGCTCAGCCATGGATCATGCGGAGGGCATCAAGGTCGCTACGGACATTGTAGCCGACAATGATGGTGTCGCGGTCGATAAACACTCAGAGAGCAGTACGGGCAGCGGTCCAGCCTTTGAATACGTCCTGGCGAGTGGCCTCGATATCGAGCATCACTCCTCACCCCATCAAATCCGCTTCTCTTAAGTAACGGCTCTAGTTATAGATTTTTGCATAACGTAATCTAGTTAATTCGCGGGTTAGATACTACATAAATCTGAGGTACGTGTCTCTATCTCGTAAGGGATGTGCTTTGGGCTTTTGACATGCTAGCTTAAGAATATTACGCTGCAATTTCTCAAAGTAGGAGTCAAAACAGCTGGCCAACTTCCATTCGTTCCTGGCAATGCCGCCTTCAGCTTACCCTGCTTGTCCTTTAAGTTGATACATCCATGAATCGTTTCCTTAAGAATACGAACTTTCCTTCCGCTAATATCGAGAAGAAGGAATAGCTTCCTATAGGAAATTTGCCATGCACTCAGATGCATCGATACTACATTTAACCCTATTAATTCCGTCCTGCTCAGGTGAAGTTGCACATGATCTAGAGGCCTTTGCTTGTGCGCAACTGAGCTAATACCCGCATAAAAATATCAACCATATCCCTAACGCTAAACTTGACTGCATGATGCTAACATTCATACTATTTTGTGCTTCTCTCGGAGATGCTCCCCCAGCGCTGACGCGCTGTCATTGCGGTGCCTTCCAAACATTCGCATCAATACTTTCCCAGCACAATGGACGTTTGTTGTACATCTTGTCTGATATTCTGTATCACTTCGCCAATTAAATGGATGTGCAACGTCATAAAAGGGTGCAGCTTAGGGGCAAGGATCAAGTTTTATTCTTCTGGTGCCAGAACGGTGAGCGGACATTAGCCATAGGAATGTTCGATTGATGTGATAACTCACCTTGGGTGCCCCATTTGGATGATAATCGCCTAATTCCCCTTTCAAACACATGCATCTGCAGCATTTTCTCGCTCAGTTTACTGGCCAAGATAGATTAGAATATAGCAGACAGTGCTTTGGCCCGCCGATTTAAGCATACATTATAGTGATAGCACACCCAACCAAAACATTCCTCTTCCGGCTACCACATTTGGTAATTATGTCTTAAATAATGTTCGATCTTGTTGGTTAATCATTGTATCAAAGCTTGGGTTATATTCTTAAGCTCATTCTGGAATGTAGGATATAATGCGTTCTCCACCTCGACTTCCGTCTCGCTGCAACACTACAGAACCATCATCGCTGATAATCCTCACACATTCCAAGAATTGAAAGAAGAATTCAATAGCTAGGAACTTAAGAGAAATACTCTTTGCATCTCCTTTATAGGTATCTCATCCGTCAATAACTTCAGCTAAATCTTGCCCCTGGATGCGGTGCGGCTACTATGCAGTTATCTGTAATTTTAGCCCTGGTGCTCCTAATCTACGGCGTAGAAGCGCACTGTACGGACCCACACTGCTTGAACATTCGTAGCGTCTAAATAATTTGACTTCCATTTACAGTCACATTTTCCCATCTACTTGTCAACAACACGCAATTTTCTGCGTGGAAATACGTACGGTAACCATACTCTCCTGTCCGCCAGCAATCTTCAAGTCACCCTCACTAAAACCGCTTAGCGACGTTGCTCTCGGCACCGATAGCTTCGAGGCGTACCCTAATCACCCTGAATGGAACAAGACGTTCCCGCAATTTGACTTAGCATCTCTAGACCTTCGCTGTGGACGTTCGGCCTACAAGCCATCCCCAAAAACACTTACTGCTGATATTGTGGCTGGGTCACCAATTGGATTCCGCGTAGCGCAGAACTGGCCTTGGGATGATTTCTCGGCGCACATTCAGCACCCTGGCCCCGGGCAGGTCTACCTGGCGAAGGTGCCGAAGGGGGTGAGCGCATCTGAATGGGATGGCGACGGGGCGTGGTTTAAGGTGGCGTATGCGGGCCCAGTAAGCGACACAAAGTGGACTCTGCAAAATGGAGTTGATGTGAGCTATCCGCTTTTTTTCTCATTTCTCTATTCTCTTTCTTCCTATTTTGTAGACTGGTTTTGGGAAGGCAGTGCGGTGGATTCAACATGAAACCGTGCGCAAGAACTAACTGATAATAGTTCAACTTTACCATCCCGCACACCACGCCTCCCGGTACTTACCTAATGCGCGTTGAGATGATATATCCCAACGTACTTCCTGACACATTAGGAACCCAATTTTATGTCAACTGCGCACAAGTCAACATTCTCGGGTCTGGAGGTGGGACGCCAAAGGATTTTGCCAGATTCCCTGGCGCTTATACACAGGATACACCCGGAGTTAAGATGGACGAGGCGGTATTCGGGCCACCCCTAAATCGGAACTTGAACCGGTATCCTATTCCTGGGCCGGCAATTTGGACAGGGTGAGCAAAAGAAGCCCGAGGAATAGAATTAGAGAGTGTGGAGCTCCGGAGAGATAATGGTGCTGAAGGGCGAAATTGTGAATTTAACTGGCTGATTGAGTTAGGCCGAATACGTATGTACTACATTCATTAGTTGTTAGTTGCTCATATGATTCGTATCTATATCCCCAGGCTTCAGAAACGATAAAATATGCTCTTACCTCCAAATTCGGTGGCTTAAGTCGCTGCGATCAACCTTGTTTAGCCCCAATACATCGCCTAGTCGTTACTTATCCTTATACTGCTGTGGTACTAAGGTAGCTTCCTTGGCTTCCAGGGGTAGCCGATGGGGCCCCTTTGAGCTGAGGAGGACCAGTTTCTCTACACCTGGTTAAGCGCCTTAAATTGCTGAAAAAAGATGGATTGAGATTTAGTAGTTAACTCAGCGGCAAACCTCCTGCACTGGCCAACACTCGAAGCATTGGAACTTAAGTTACTTAGTCACTACACAAGAGACTAATCGTGGGATCCTAATAAATTTCCGTTTCAACGGCAGATTTGAGATAAGGAGGTGTGGCGGCGGCTTTTTGGTGGCTGCTTCGCTCAAATTAAGAACATCTGCACTTCATTTGGGAGATGTTCAGCCGAAACTGCCAGCTTCTGTACGACAATAATAAAACCCTAGCAAATCTGCCTTGCTGCAACTCTGGATCCACAACACCGGTTAGCGTTGTAGCACTATTGATACGAAACTAAAATGAGAGCAAACCACGAGCGTAGGGCCAGGAGCACATGATCCTAACCTCGCGGAATCATGCTTTGCATATCGCAGGTAATCCATATTGAGTGCACCAATAGGCAGAAGTAGCCTAACATGGACATAGATTGTTTAACGGACAACAAGTGTCCCAATTCAATGGTATCCACTTAGGGGAGAAAGTAGAATGAAACGAGCATATTAGGCGAGATCATAATCTACATTATATAAGACGGTAGACCGTCTTGTTAACGTAAGGCCCAGATATCAATCATAAAAGCCGTGATATATAATTCAACATGAAGGCCTATTTTGCTCTCATACTGTCCCTCGGATTAATCGGCTACACAAACGCGCACTACACTTGGGACCAACCAGGTAATTTTGAGAACCGTGAAGAATTTCGGGGAAAAGCAATGCTAATTTCACCTACTACATATTTGTACTTTGACCTAAACGTTCGTGAGGAGGGGTGGGAGTTTGACTTTCGAAGTACAAGGCAGCTGCACCGGTAGCGTAGGAAGGTTGATAGAGGCGAGGCACGTAGCAGGAAGCTCAAGCAGTAATTTAAGATAACCTTTCGAAACCGCCCTAGACCTAAATGATCAGAATTTCCACGTCTTAGTTATATTATGGGCGAGGAGCCAAAACAGGTAAAAAGCTCTTAATGAGAAAAAATTAGCAGAGGGGATTGGGAACGGGAAGATAAGAACTGCAAGGAAGCATTTATACCTACCTTTAACTATATGCAGAAGCCTTCATGAATTCACATCTATGAAGTTATCGCATAGTATTACTACTAGAAAAGCATTAACTGACATTACAAATCCTACTATTAGAACATTTAGGGTTATAAGCGACGTGTCTTAGGTAAGGATTCATCCAGAAAACTCCCATATATAACACAGAACTTGTAGATAGCTATAGTCTCTCGTACAGGAGACCCAGCACAATGAAAGCCACTTTACTAAGGAATTTATACTCCACAAAGAAGTAAAAATGATTAGAATTTTTCCGTAAACTGTTACTCAACAGTTACAATCGCGAAACAGGATCATAATCTTAAAATACTCCCCTTCATGGGGCTTCTGTACGCATTAGATTTACCTCTCCCCATACTCATCACAGTTTCACCACGTCTCCTTGGTTCCCCTACCACTCAATCTCAAATAGTTCTCCTACCATGGTCCTTCCTTCTTATACGATCTCCAATTTTCGCCCCACAATATCCCTTTCCGTAGTCCCGGTAACTTGTATGGATCGGCGTCTCCGGAATATAAAAACAACGGCAAGAATAGCCAATAGAATAATGCCGGTCCCGAAACCTAATGCGGCGGCATCTTTTCTGAAAAGTAATGACATGGACGTATTCGTTGGTGAATGGGGTGGTATTGTGGAAAGATGTATAGATTCTGTCGTGAAGATGCTTCGTAGCGTTGTAGCTCTCGATACGATACTGTTGACTTCGTTCTCCGCATCGAGATGGGGTTTAAGGCGCTCGAACTTTTCTTTACTCATTGTATATATATGCGTGTGTGTGTTTGTTTGTTTGTGCTAGGTCTACTCTTCTCCAGTATGTAAAATATCCTCAAGAAAAGGAAAAGTTGCTACGGGCTAGCTCAAGACAACAAAGCGAAAGCAATGAAGGGAAACGGCGGTACGCTCGAAATATAAGCACCAGGTCTTCGTATTGAGCCCAGCGAACCTGTGGGGTGCGGCCATTGGCATGTACGCAATTCAGGCTATTTACCGAAGTTATCGTATCGCACGAATCAGAATGTGAGTAGAGCGCCTTGTCAATATTTCTGCTCCGTTTCTGGTAAGATGAAGTCGTCTTTTGTAGTGAAAGGGAAATGGGAGCTGGTTATAGCTGATATAGAATACGAATCGAATGTGTGTGTAGCTGGTGAGAGTCACACCCAGCAAGCAAATCCAAATCTTACTTAGAACTGCTCTATTACGTTGCTGATGTGGGATGGTTAGTATGGTTGGGGCGAGGAAATTGTGTTAGAGAGGAAGTGTAAGAAGGTTGCGGAGACGGAACGGCAAGAAAAGGTGGGGGAGGATGGACATGAGTATGTGAATGTGGGAGACGAGGCACCTGTAGGCCGTTTAGCGCGCAAGACGGGAAATGTAGAAGATATGAGGGTTTGGAATGGTGATACGATTTGAGCACCTGCGTACCATTTTCCAACATAGGTCTGACGATGAGGGAGTGGTAGGATAGATGGAGGTGGTGGTTTCGTCGAATTCGCATGGCTTTATTTTTCGTACTCGCTTTGCTCCAGTGCTTTCTTCGGCCCATGTCGAATCCAATAGATGTGTAGCAAAATTTAAACACTACTTACGAATCCTAAACCGGAAAGCATTATGCTTCACAATTAGACATCAGTGATGGATAACCATTATCCGCTGCAGATAAACATGTTAGCGAGCAATGCTATGCAACAGGGGAAGAACAGCTTTTGCCCTCAGCGTCATTATGAACTTTGTATGGCGTTGCATATCGCGAGATTAGCATTTTACTGTTATCATACAGTTTGCTTATAGAAGTCATCTGCACAACCAAGGTAACCAGCCATTCTGCACAAACTAGAAGAGCCATGCGGACTCCATCACTCAATGCCCCACATATGGACAGCTCGCCGACAACTCGCCGTCACAGTGTCGAATGAGAGTACAAACCCCAGAATAACTCACACCGTCGCCACTGCATCGTGTTCAGACTCGCACGCACTCCGTTCGGCGACTTGAATGCGAGCTTCAGTCGTTTAAACGATACACTGTAGAAACGATCTGAGACAACCATATGACAATCGTCACACAAACTAGAGCGACTATAGGCTGCCCACAAGGTTTTCACTACGGTATTGCAGATGTTGTTTCGGCGAGGTGTATCTTTAGAACCATGAGGCGTACTCGAGGATTGCATCAGAGGGTCTTAGAGTGCTACATGAATCTGTTCTTTTTTCTGAACATAGTGTTTCGGAGCAAACACGCTCCGGCGGGATATGGTCACGTGATGATATTGAGTCTACAACAACCGCAAAACTGACGTCATAGCAATCTCGGGTTTCAAATACGAAGAGCACCGACAGCTCGGTTCTAGAAACACTCGATGCGATTCTGGACTTATTAACGAATCCCATAGCGACAAATCCAGTGTGGCTTGTTCAGCTGTCGAACCAAACACCGTTTATGGCGAGAGCTCAGGGCAACGTTTACGCATTCTCGAAGGAAATCGAAGGAGTCAGTGTGTGTTCCGCAGGACGATGGCGGGAACATGCATGGAAACACGGGCGGATAAAATTGGAGCTGCTGCATTTCATTCGATGTTTGAAGATTGAGGTCGGCGAGGTGATATTGGTGGAGCCTTGCAGGAACGACACAATCAATCCGAGCCGAGTACGATGACCGAAGGACTGCCCAATCACATCAATTTAAAGACTCCGAGTTCTGTGTACGTGTAGATACGATTGAAGAGGGTTCGGAAATGTCTGTTTGCGCTTTGCTTGAAGAGTTCGCACCTCCGTGATTGACATTAATGGAGAGTGGTTCATCAGCAATCCATCAGCAATTCACAAAATCCCAGGAAACTGACCAACAGATTCACTCCAACAGCCGTGGGTGTCTGCATTCGGAGGCGTTGCCCTCAACACTGAGGTCGCGGTCTTCTCATTTGACCAGTGGTCGGCGAGGACGGCGCCTCTTTTCACGCAGGCGAACATGCGATGCCCCACGACGTCTGGGAATGCAAAAGTATGAAACAATTTCGAATTGCGACGCGCGTATACGGTTAGCCTTGCAAGGAAAAGGTGCGACTGTAGAACTCGTGAGGTGTGGTAGTAGAACAAAAGTTTCTTTTCAACTGCGAGTTGCCGAGTCGTCGGATCCGCCACCCTGTCTTGACCACGTTCGGCACGCTATCCCACGTTGGGGAACATCCAGTGTCTATCGCCCACCCGTCGTACCGCCACCATTTGTTCCAACCTTTCCTAAGAAATCAATGGCCCATGGCACGGCTAAAATTACGTATATTGGAGTTGGTGACTACTGTTGCTTTTGGCAGGGTTTGGAACGCGTCTGCTTAGCGATCCGAGTCCGAGCGATCATCTCCCAAAAGCTGGTGGCCTGCCATAGCGTATGGCTTGACTGGCTTTCTCCTTTTTTTATTTTTATAGACGTAGGTGGAGGCAGGATGTCTTCTTGAACCTGCTAAGTTCACTATCGCCATCTGTGACCCTTTAACTCGGCTTCAGCTTTAGGATGTAAACAATCAGTCATCAACATGTTCACTCCTATCGAAACCAGCATTGGAGCTTTACTACTTCACCAAGCGACAAGCGTCCTTCTATTCCAAAATGGGACCGTACTGGGAGCATCGGGATATATGCGCCGACTTTTCTCACGCCCGACGAAGGGAACGCTCGCATTCTTTGTTGGAATGGCAGCCAGCATTTTACCTTTGAAAGTGTTCTTTCCTGAACTTGTCACTGTCTATCCTCCAGTCCCTTCATCGCTCCAGGGGGCATTGGTAACGGTGGGAGTCGGAGCGCTTGTCGGATGGGGGACAAAAGTGAGTATCATCGCTCCAGGATCTGTGCGGACTAGAAGTTGACAATGTCAAAGGTGTCTCACGGTTGTACTTCCGGACATATGCTCTGTGGACTCTCACGGCTTAACACATGGTCAGCAGTTGCGGTTGCCACCTTCTTCCCTGTCGCCATGATCACCCATCATCTGGTGCATCCGTCTCTTCTCACAGAAGCATGTGCCTCGGGCTTTCCTTGCTATACGCCGACGTATCCTTCCCGCGAAACAACCACTGCGCTGGTCGTCTTTGCTGCTGCGACCATCTTTGCTTGCCAAGCATTCCCACGTATCATCGCAAAGTTGACCGCAAAAGGAGACAAAAGCAACATAGACAGCAGTGCACGTCACGTTTCTGAATTCTGCGCTGGTCTGGAATTCGGTCTCGGTCTGCACATCACCGATATGGCATCGCCATCGAAAGTGCTCGCCTTCCTCTCCTTCCCCAAACTCGACGTCTGGGATCCATCGATGGCACTGGTGATCCTATTCGGAATCCTGCCAAGCATCATCGAAATACAACTCAAAGGACTCAGCAACCCACCTCTTTTCAACGAGCGTTTCGAAATCTCAAATAAGACGATCAAGGATGTGGACTGGAAGTTCGTAGTCGGGGCGGCGGTTTTCGGCGTCGGCTGGGGCCTCACAGGAACATGTCCGGGACCAGCGGTGCTCAGGACTTTTGTTCAGCCATCCTGGGGGTTGATGTGGATGGGAGGCTTCTGGCTTGGTGGGCAAATAGTTGCCGAAGGAGAGGCTTCCGGTGCCGGAGCTATGTGCGGGTGAAGCGACTTGGCTCGGCTTTTTGGTTTACTCGAACGATACCCATTGGAATTGAGAGGTTGCTGCTCGTAGGTTGAATGCTATTGTGTACCGATGTCGCAAAATCGAATGATACATACGGAATGTCGTCATGTCCGCATGGATGTCGAATGTTGCGAAGATGAAGCATCGTAGCTGGAAGATGCACAGGTGGCGTAGGGAGGCCGGTGTTCAGGTGTGTCGTACTCACCTCGCTTTAGCTCAACTCAGCATAAATACGCGAGGTGCGAGACCTCTACAGTACAGCATTACGCGCCGGCACCTCGGAGCTGAGAAAAGGATCAGCCCTCTTTGCAAAAGAGACCGGGGTCGAATGATGTCCGTAATACGGGAAAGCGACGATGTGGAGCAACAGTTAGCGATCTGGACGTCGACGTCAAAAATAGATCCAAGCATTCGTTGTTGGAGAAACCATGCTGATGAACGTGCTGGATGCGATAGACTTATGATAGTGAACGGTAGTGAGTATCGAAATATGAGCTAGATATGCATGTCTTTATCATTGAGGCTGTGACTTTCCAATCATAGTTCTTTTTATCCAAACGCTTAAAGCGAAGGGATGAACACATGCTGACTAATCCGCGCTAAGAGCTCTAAGGCGGTGGCAGAATCTCAAAATTTCTGGACGACCGCATGTTCGAACATTGCAACCTTACTTCCGACATATTGCCCACAGACAGTGTCAGTTTCCTAGGTATTCCTCCCAATTTAGGATCTCGATTCACGGCGCAAACGATCGAGCCGGCCGATTTCCGTATTAGCACATGCGCCAGCCTCTACAATGGCCGCAATGGATCCCCCCAAGGCCCCGCTCACGAGGCCAAAATCGAAATCGAACACCGCACCCATCGCCGACACAGACACTCTTTTACAACGCGCGCATGCCGCCGACGCAGTAGCAACATACGGCCGAGGCACCAAAATCCGGATAAAATCCGTCCGCGACAAGAAACTACGCGCAAACCTCCGCTCCCTCGAAGCCAAAACCAAAGAGGCCACCATCCGAGCCAAAAACGCTGAAATCCTCCTCGAGAACAACGCAGGCTTGCTAGAACCTGAACATGCGCTCGAACGGACTTATAAAGTACGGCAGGATGAGATACGGCAGGATGTGGGTGTTGAGACGGCAAAGAAGGGATTTGAGTTGAGGTTGGAGAGTTTCGGACCTTATGATGTGTGCGAGTATACGAGGAATGGAAGGGAGCTGCTGATTGCGGGGAGGAAGGGACATGTGGCGTGTATGGACTGGAGGGATGGGAAGCTCGGGTGCGAGTTGCAGCTCAATGAGACCGTAAGAGATGCGAAATGGCTGCACAATAACCAGACGTTTGCTGTAGCGCAGAAGAAAAGCGTGTACATATACGCGCGCGACGGCGTGGAGATCCATCAGCTAAAAAGTCACGTCGAAGCTACGCATCTGGAGTTCCTCCCATACCACTTCCTCCTCGCCTCGGTCTCGATAGCAGGAGTCCTTCGATACACAGATACCTCGACCGGCCAATCTCTCTCCAGCATCCCCACACATCTCGGGCAACCGACTTCGCTATGTCAAAACCCCTACAACGCCATCCTCCACATCGGCCACCAAAAAGGAACAGTAACACTCTGGTCCCCCAACACCGGCACCCCCCTCGTCAAGCTCCTCCCACACCATGGTCCCGTCCGCGGCCTCGCGGTCGATCGCTCAGGACACTACATGGTATCCACAGGCCAAGACCGCCGCATGTCCATCTGGGATATCCGCATGTTCAAAGAAATCCACCGGCACCACCTGCGCCTCCCCGGCTCCACAATATCCATCTCAGACCGTAACCTTACAGCCGTAGGGTGGGGCACCCAAGTCTCCGTCTTCAGCTCCTCCATCTTCACGCGCGCTCCCGAGGACTTCGATTCCTCCCGCCTCACGATCCCAACACCGTACATGAACTGGGGCGGCGAAGGCCAGACCATATCCAAAGTAAAATTTTGCCCCTTTGAGGACATCCTTGGGATATCGCATAACAAGGGATTCAGCTCTATCCTCGTTCCTGGCTCAGGAGAGCCCAACCCCGACACTCTTGAATCTGGCACCAACCCCTTCGAGACCTCCAAACAACGGCGCGAGACAGAAATCCACGCCCTCCTCGAAAAGATACAGCCAGAGATGATCAACATCAACCCCAACTTTGTCGGAAACCTGGATCTCGCGTCTGAAGAGCAGAGGAAGAGGGAGCGCGCAGAGAACATGAGGCCGGAGGACAAGGTGGCCGAGATGAAGAAGAAGGGGCGTGGACGCAATAGCGCCCTGAGGAGGCATCTGAGGAAGAATGGGCAGAATAATATTATTGATGAGACGAAGGTCAGGGCCAGGGAGGCGCTGAAGAGCAGGGACAAGAGGGAGGTGGCGAAGGTGAAGAAATTGAAGAAGGAATATGGGCCTGCATTGGAGAGATTTGCAAGGAAGGGGCTTTAAACTTATATGTATGCATAGACTACAGGCGTTCAAAAGCTAGGAAATGGGAGATGGCATCAACATATGGCGTTCGATACGGGTAGTCATGGCAACTTTGGAGATATTCAGTACATTCGAATACCAGCTCGTTCCGAAACGTTTGCCCCAGTAGTCGTCAAGTGCTATGATTCGGAGCGCCCATCCCGATAGTAATCATTCCGATTGATGTACCAACAACCGTACCCATATGCATTTCTTCCGAACAATCGGGTGCCAGTAGTAGTGATTGCGCCGGTCCAACGCCTTGTCTTCTGCATTGTCTGTTTCCCAGACTCTGTTCCTACTAAAATTCTCGTTCAGACTCTCTGCATGTTGTCATACTTGTCTACCTTTGGCATGATAGCGTCCTCATGAGAGACTTTGGGCATCATCTTTGACGCCTCTTTCCAAGTTCTCTCGAATTTGTTTAACTTATTGTTTTTCCACTCTCACCTCTTGAATCTCCAACTTCTGTTTGGACAACTCTTACTCTAGTTTCTTCATGTGGGAAGCTAGGCTCGTGAGCTCCTTTCTGTTTTAGCCGTGTTGTGACAGATCACGCCCAGCTTTGTAACTTGCAATTCTAGCTCCGTCTGTTCCACACCCTGCGCTATCTTGTCTATCTCTAAGCTGGTGTTTTCTTCCTCAAGCTCTCGATCTGGTCTTGCAACTCTTTGGTCTGAGCTTTATCATCTTTATGTTCGCAGATTTAAATTTTCAATGCCATTGAGTGCTTCAGCGACCTCACTTACCCTCTCAATGACTGCAGCTTCATAGCCACAAAATCAGGTGCGCAGGCTTCATTCTACGCTCTTCCTTTCCTGCAAAGCCTACGTCCTCGGCGTGTTCTTCCCTCAGTTTAGCATGTTTTTGTTCGAGATCTCCAATTTGATAAAGTTCTTCTTAAAGGCGCTGGCGAGGTTGGACGCCCGCCTCTGAGTTTAGAGGTTTTGAATGAGTAGGTGTCATGGGAAAGTTAGTGGGTTAAAATGAAGGAACCTATGGTGCGTGACGATGGTCGTGGCGACAATGGAAGGTAGAATGAGAGCGAATAGGTGGGCAGACTGACAGCCTTGCTAACAGTCTTGCTATCAGGCCTGGGCTTCCTCGGCTCGAGACCAACTTCTTCACTTCAATACAAACCACACCACTCACATACCTCGTCAAGTCACACACCTTGTTCCTTACCTTTTCCGTGCTCATCATGTCACACGTGAAGTAGAAAGACCTCAAGAATTCCGCAACCGAGCGCGCTGGGAGGAGAGCCAAAGGTGTTGAACAGCGGAAGGAAGGAGCGCTCTGTAACCAAACCCTCACCATCTCGGAATTGCATAACACATAATACCTCGACAAACGTGACGGCGATGATGATAACGAAAATCGAAGACCAGGATGAAAACAATGAATAAAAAACAGGAGAGATGAAGAAATTATCAAGATACGGCTCACTGCTTGCAACCTCACCGTCCGTAGGAACCTCGGACGTGCAAGCAACACCCACCGCATCTTCTTCAATTCCATAGCTGCCCAAAGCCATATGCCCGTCTTGCGTGCACGGCAGCTAAACATGAGCTCTTTACTTCGTCCAAGGAAATTCCCCCAATCGCTAGAGTAGCACGCAAAGAAGCAAAGACATATACTTGGCTGCATCATAAGCGAAATGCAAAGCAATCTAATCTCTTGTCAAAATACCAAAAGCAGCAACTTTCTTCCCAAGCCATCGATCACCTGGCTAAGATCTCATCCTTCAAGCCCGCCACTATACGATCCTATGCATCCCATCTCTTCCCAATATGCCAAGACTTCTTTCCGCACCTTAGCACTTGCACATGCCGCGTTCCCTTTTCTTAAGAGTCCACTGCGGTGGACCAGCCCTGTTGGTAGAATCCACGGCCTGAGCCATCTCTTTTGCTTTTTCCAGATGGTCACAACATCACAGCACCCACCAACCCACAGGGGAACCTTATCAAATGTTCAATTATGATTCCCGAGTCTAGTCCCCCCCTCTTTCCATCCATCCATCCGTCATCACCAATTCTATCTGGCTTGTCCAACTTTTATTCATCCTCGCACCTACACACCCTCATCCGCATCTTCATCCTTTCCCTGCCTAATTTAAAAAGTAAAGTACTAATACTAGATATAACCCTGTCCAGGTTCCGTCCGATCTCTAACTCCAAAGGTTTGTTTGTATCCCATCCAGCTAGTGATTTCAAATCAAAAGACTAAAAAAATTTCATTAAAACTGGGGGTTGCGAATGAGCCAGCCCAACGATCCAACGAACAGAAAGACCAAAATCCCAGAGAGGTATACAAACGATGTAGATGCATGCATAGAAAACAAAGGCCGTCATATACAAAGTTGAAGTAGCGAGCGCCGCCAGTAGATAAGAATGTGGTAGTAGTACGCAGCAGTTTGTTGAGTCAAGATAACTAGTACTAAATCGGCCCCGAAGCTAGAAGGCATCGCTCCAGGAGACAGCCGAACGAGCGAGCGGATCCGGGTGGGTGGGTGGAGCGCAAGGTGGCCGTATGTGGGAGGGTCCGGTTGCGGCCCCATGGGCGAATAGCGGGCGGATATGATGAGAAAATCGAGATTGTCCTCTGGGAGAACATAGAATACGCCAGGCGCGGGTAGAATGCGCGCCGAATGACTCCCTAACTCCTGTATGCATATGCATTGGACAATGCTTGAAACCGGCGTTCGTGAACGCAGTAGAAATCCAGAGACGTCTATTTATTAGCTGCCTTTGGGGCAATCCGTGTTGAGCAAAGCCGTATACCGTGGCCACATTAATTAACAGACATAAGAGAGACGGATGTTGTGGGATTGTTTAGAGCGGTCGGTACGAAGAAGTGTATCCACGCTGAGGGCGTATGTTTCATGCTTTACAATCATGCATGAATGAATTCATTGGTGTACCGTATTTTGTCGAAGCCCTGTGCAGATGTTAGGTGTCTGGATAGTCACCAGAAGGAGTGGGTTACGTACCATGATGTCAAGTTAGGATTAGCGTATGGCTCGGGGTGATTTTTGATGTATTGCGTAGTCTCATAATTTTCTGGATCGCAAGTAACAGATTCGCTGCCCTCGTCCTGGTATATGCGAATGTAGTCGATTCGCATAGTTGCTGGAAGTTGCTTGAGGATGCCCTCGAGATTGACGCCGGCGAAGCTGTTCGACATGCCGAAATTGGCGATGATGGACATGGGCTCCTCTGGAATGAGCCGCTCACCAATGTTTCCATTCTGGCCAATGGCACGGGCATCCAGAGTCCAAGTTGGGTCGTCGCCCACATACCAGGTGATGTAGGCGCCGTCTTTAGCGTTGCCGGGTTTGTACTCAAAAGCATACTTTTGATATGCCTTGCCATCGTACCAATCATTGTTCAAGTTACTAAGGCCTGAAATAGCCTGCTGAAATGGTCCACCTTGATAGGCGTTCATCGCCGTGATTGTGTTATCGTAGACTTCAACGAAATCTAACAGCTGTTAGCGCAAGCTCGTGCTAGGAAATGCACACGCTCACCATAATTTGGTCGGTACCAAATATCAAAGGGAGCCGACTGGAAACTCTGGGAAACTACACCAACACCATCCTGGTAGTTCGGACTCAGGAACGTGACCGAGGCTTCCAGTGCGTCGATTTCGGGTGCGCTTCGAGATCGTCCAGGGGTAGGGTGGTCTTCTCCTTTGCAGGTGCACGCGGGGAGTCGCATTCCTGGGAGGTAACTGATGCCATCATATGAACTCTGGTTCGGCGTGATGCCCACGTCGCATTGGTCATGGTAACTATAGGGCCACATTCCTTCCGTCGTGGCCAGATAGCCTGGACGGCCGAGATTTCCCATGGTCCAAAAACCGGGCCAAAAGCCGATAATGTCTCCGCTGCCTGGTAGTGAAATACTGGCTTCCACATGGCCGCCCTTGTAGCATAGCTTGTTCCAGGACTGTAGCATACCAGATCGGTAGTTCAGACCGTGATTCTGGAATTTGGCAAACTCGATATTGAGCGTTCCGTCCTTGGTCGTTACGGCATCGGGGTCATACCACTGTTCATGATTAACAACGAGGCCTGTACCGTAATGTCCATGCAACTCACCTCCAAATCCTGCGTTGCGCCATACCAAATGTCAACGGCTTGGAAGAATGGATCGTCGCCATCGTAAAATGTGCGGCCATCGGTATTGAATTCGTCCGAGAACACGAGGTTTTGTTTTTGGCCATTGTGGCCTTTCCTGGACATGGCGCTCTTCGGTGTGTCGGGATCGATGAGGCCTGTGCGGAGACCCTTCAGGAGGGGCGTGTTCTCCTTTCCTGCAATGCAGAGAGGGTTGTTTGTGCAAGGCGTTCTGTCGGGCGTGGTCATTTTGTGGATGAAGGTTCTGCGACGTAATTAGCGTATACTCCGGGTTTTGCAGTGGAGGGAAACGTACAATACAGGATACCCGATAAACAAGCAGAGTATACCGGCGCAGAGTATGACAAGAGCCCCCACGTTGAGCGCACCTCTTCTTGTGAAGACGTCGCAGTCGCGCTTCTCTTTCTCGTTGGGGTCTGGGTTGTGGAGCCAATCATCCTTCTCTACATCCTCTGGGAAGAGCAACAGGCCTGCTGAGGGATTGATGTTGAACTTCTCCGAGACGGTCTGCGTGTTCAGATCCTCTTCGCTCCCTGCGCGTGACGGCGCTCTCGAGTCGTCAAAGGGCGATGCAAACGGACCAAACCTCGAGTCTCGACTCCCAGCTGATTCTGAGCCCCAGCTCGTCCGCCGTGACGACATTACCGAGGGAGACTGTATAGGCGACTCGTCTCGGAATGGCTTCGTCCTTAGCTTCTTCGGGGGCAGCAACAGCTCTGCCGACTCGGCAACGCCAGCATTTCGGTAGAGCGAAAGGGGAGAGGTTGGTGACCGTATATTGTGACCAGGCGAGGTACCGGGTCGGACAGGTGTTGTTAACGACCGCGCGGAGTTCTGGCGAGCTGTGCTGGGTCGTGGAGGGTGGGCGTCTGTGACGACCTCTTGCGTTCCCGAGTTGAGTCGTAGGTGCGGAGGAGCATTTTGTCGCGCCGACTGAGGCGGCGACATTGTGAGCGAGTGTATAGGGTGAGTATGCTAAAAGGTCGATGTGGTTATGAGGGAGCCAGGGCGGAGGCTATCAATTGGCGAAGCGAGTGTTGTTGGTAGGCTGTGGAACGCAACGAGGGAGGAGTCTAATAACACCCGTGGCTTGATAACTGACGGGGCAACGGCAGCGACAAGACGCGACGTCGCTGAGTTCCGCTGCTGGGACGGCGCCTGGACGCGAGGGTGAAATGCTGCTCGATATCGCTGCTGGTGACAGAGAGCAGGAGGAAGGCGTGCGACGAGGAGAAATGAGTTAATTCCAGGGGAGAGACAGTGGGTCGCTCCTATCCCAGCCTCTGCACAGGTACGGGGAAGCACGCGAACAGACGGGAAGGAGGTAATGGCAATAGGTGAGGGTAGTGTCGAGGGGAGGTGGGGGGGAGTTTGTGATAGAAACGACTGAATAAAGGAGTGACTGCGACGGCGGCCGCTGGTGCTGGTGGCAATCAAGACCAAAGAACCAAGACCAAGGACTGGAGTGCGGGCTGCTGGCCGCAACGAAAAGTCGGCCATCGCTGCCAGGCCCAAAGGAGCATGCGTGGGCGATCGCCCAGGGCCGTCGAAGCTTTGCCAGCGAATCAGGGCCCTTGTGGCGTCAACGGGGCGGTCGACTAACGCAGGTCAGGCGTGCGGTAGCCTGCCAAAAATATCGCGGCGGCGGCGATGTCATCGATTGTTGAACTGTTAGCCGCAGGTTTCAACACTTTGCCCACCTGTTTCTCGCGCCCTTTGCCCTAGCAACAGCGCAACACAGCCTGACAGCTACCATGGCCGACGAGACACCGAACACCTATTGTCGAGAACTCGCACGGTATTCTGCCCTGCTGTCATTGGCGGCGTTACGGCGGCTGCGTGTCGGCTGCATCCACTCGAGCAAGCCATTTAACAAGCTTCCCCCTGACCCGCTCGAGCGCCCCACCGAAGCAAACTCTTCGAGCCTCATCCAAACGCCGCCTTGCTGCAGCCACCCCTTTATCGCATGGTGTCCCAAGACATGTCGTGGTAACGTTAATATCCCTCTATGTATTGTCTGACCATCCCTCCCAGAGAGCACTCTCCAGCCTCCTATAATTACCTTCCGCCCTGGGAGTTTGTGTGGGCCTTGTTCCCACCCATTTAGCTAGACTCGCCCGCCTTGGTCATTGTTGCATACTGACTGCATCTTGCTACGCGTGTCTCTTATCACGTCTCCCCCCTATTGCGCACGACAGACACCACACCCCATCCCTTCGCGCGAGTCCTCTCTCAACATCAGACTGGTGGACGTTGCGTCATATGGATCAGTCGTGGATTTAACATTAGACGCGATCTCACCTTCCGCCTTCGTATTCATCGCCAAAGGGCAGATCGTCCGTCAGGAGGATCGCACCCGCCTGGCCGCCCGGGGAGGGCTCGTGACGATCCTTGCCTCAACGCTCACTCACTTGGCGATAACGATAACGCCCCTTCCAATCCCATCACATCCCATCCTTCTCATGTTGAAGATAAATCATATTCCAAGGTTGTCGAGATACAAGCCGAGTCATGCGCCAGAGTATGCCATCATCACACAGCCAAAAACCGGCTGCGCATCCCAGTCCCGTCTCAAACCGTTGGAGCCGCCGGAAATCTTGTTCTGCCTGCCAAACGATGAAACGCGTTCGAGTGCAATCTGCACTCTGCGGGTGATTTGCTGGCGAAGCCGAAATGAGGGAAATTTATGAGAGGACATAGACCAATCATGCGGGGCCACGCGCCACATTTAGGCTGTGTGGCACAGCAGCGGCTCGGAACCACGAGTTCGCCCTGCCCGAGAACGGTTTGGAGGTTCAGCTGGGACGGTTTGCATGATGGAGCGTGATGTGTGGTGCGTTGGTAGGGCTACGATAGATTGGGATAGATTGGTGGAGCTCGTGTATGCTTGAAGGCTGAATTGTGAACGAGATGTCGATGTCGTGGTCTGGTGTCTGAGGAGCTGAGCTGCACCCAGAAGGAAAAGAATGCCCATGTAAAGAAAAGGGGCTCGGGTCTCATCTATCCTGTACATACGTGAACACGATGTGCATTATGCGCCCAAACCTCAAAGCAGCCCCGATTCCACAGCTATTGCCGTCCAAAATGCCTCCTAAGTGCCCCATCCACCCACTGCATCTCCCCCTATGACTCTACGCTCAGCGCCTTCAATCCCACAACCCTCTTCTCCTCCGCATCCACACTAACAACATAGTACTCAGCCCTGCTCCCCTCAAGCTCTACCTTAAACACCTTGACCTTCCCATCGCCCGCCTTCTTCACAGCGTCAATGACCTTTTTGTACTGGCCCTGGGGATCAAACTCCTTCTCGCTGAGAGTAGAGACGTCGGCGTCATGACCGATGAGAGATTTCAGGTCATCTGGATCACATTAGCGGACATTCGCTTGCAATGAGGATAGAAGAATGACTCAAGAACGTACCGGCCCCCACATCCCCACCCTCGAACTCCAAACTCACAACCTCAAACGGCTCATCTGCATCACTGGTATAATACTCCTCTACACTCTCCAGCACCTTAGGGACCTTTGCATTCACTGACTTCGTCTTATAACTCTTGCTATCCTTCGTCCCTACCCCTGTATCATTCGCCTTATTCAGAAAATCCTCATAGGCCTGATCACTCGCCATTTTACTACCGGAATTCGAAAATTTCCGACTCGTTTGATACTTGAACGTATATTCACGCGCTTGCCGTTGCGTCAATGGGCCACCGGTAATAACGTGTCTAAACCCCCTATCCTCTGCTTCTAGTCTTCTCTGTACGAGTTTCGGTTTCTCCTCCTTTGCACTTTCCTGACTGCGGAAGAATCGAAGCGGCAAAGGACCGAGCTGAGACCGTACCGTGACCGACTCTGGTTCTGTCTGCGGTCGCAGTGGCTGTGTCTTCCAAAGTGGGACCTCGGATCCAGCAACGTAGTACTTTATCCTCCTTTCTTCACTATCGAAGTCGTTCCCAATTTTTCTGAGCGGAAGCTCTGCTTTCTCGAACTTCTCACACTCTCTCGGATCCCGACTTTCATAAACCTGCACTGGCAACCTCCCCTTCTGATATCTTAACGTAAAAGACTGCTGTTCGGGGCCGCGAAAATACTTTATGGCTGGTGTTGATGGAGCCTGATGCAGTTCCTGATGTAATCGTGACGAGCTCTCGATGGGCACGGGCGCGCGATTTGTCTTGCGAATCTCGAGCTTGTTAGGCCGTTTTTGTAGAGGAGGTGTGTATTCGGGCGCGTTTATGAGGATCGATGGGCGTGCTCGTGGGCTGTGGATGCGGAGCGCTGTTTTGGCAGACCTGGGGGTTGCGGGCATGGTATGATGCGGTCTAGTTGCGGGCAGCCGATGACGCAAACATTGGCGGCATGTGGGCGACCGGTCTTGTGGGAAGCGATCTCTCCCGAGACAAGGCCGGGTTCGTTCCGCGATCGAGCGATCTCTACATGACAGCGCAACCAGCAAGGGTATACCAAAAATTACCTTCATATATCCGTTACCAGTTGTTGTCACGGCAGTGTGTGGATGGGATCACCCGTTCTATTAGAATCAGACACTCTCATTGTTTTACCCTATTTAGAAGGCTAGCACACAAGATACAACGCGGGATTAATACAGAAGAAAACGCAAAATTCAATAGTGCAGGCACCCATACCGCATTCAATACCATCTCGTCTCAGATGCCCCCCCTGGAACATTTTCGCCCGAACACCTCATAGTCATTCCGTCCCACCTTGCAACCTTACTACACCAAAATCGCCTAAAAAGCCAGAAACACACACTGGGGTATGTTGTTGTCATAAACAGTGATAGGCCATGCCGTGGAAAGAAAAGTCGAAACCATAAACAAAAGATGATGCAAGGGAATCCAACAGAGATTGGAAGCGCAAAAGTGCAGATGCATATGCTTGTTTTCGTAATGCGACCGACTAGCAACAAAAGTAGTAGCGGCGGTATTAAACAATCTGATTTTAGGGGATATAATAGGAGCTTATGTACCGTTGCTTTCTGCAAGATAACATATCAGCACAAAGAAAGGCTAAGACTTCTGCTCAACTGGCGTAGGAGCGTGAGACAAGCCGTTGGTAGGAGGGTTGCGCGGACTCTCACGCTCCGACTTGGCCATGCTCGGCTTTGTGTCCTCGCCCTCGTCGTCATAGTTCTCATCCACGTCCATGTGACGAGCTGCTGGCTCGTGGTGCTCAGGTCGCTCCTGTTTGGGCGTCTCAGCCATGCGAGGCGGTGGCTGCGCCGAGTTCATGGGCGGCAGAGACGGAGGGTGGTGAGCGGCCTCGGATGGATGGTAGCCATCATTGATTCGTCGCGCATCAGGGGTAGTTTGAGGGCTGTGGCGGGGGAATGGAATCGGCACCTGCGGTGACGAGATTCGGTGGGGTGGCGTGGGGCGCCGGCTGTGAGGCTCTTCTAGCTTTTGGCGTTTCTCGTCATTGGATGGAGGCTTTGGGTTCAAATGGTCATTGTCCTCCCATTCCCGGATTCGCTTCGGTGGTACCGTTGATGGCCGGTCCTCGCGTTCACGCGCGGCTGCTTCAGCCGCCGCAAGAGCAGAGGCTGGAGGAGGGGCACCACTGGCGATGCCACCACCCGACGTGGGATCAGGATGGTGTTGGTATGGGCCCTGATATCCGTTGCGAGGAGACCCTGCGCGATTCTCCACAATAGGTCGGACCTCAGGTGGCGGGCTTGCCATGCGTCCGTACGACGGCAGGCCTTGGCCCTGGCTAGGTGGCCCACCCAGCCCAGTCGGTGGAGGAGGTGGTGGAGGAGGCACGTTGGCGGCATGAGGACCGTAGTTAGGGTTTGATATGCGATTTGGTGGCTGCTGCTGATGAGGTGGCATCGGAGGCTGGACCTGAGGACCCTGAGGGTTAAGCTGTGGTGGTGCAGGGTGATAAGGGCTTGGAGCAACGTGATGAGTCTTTGGGGATGGTGAGAGACCTCGTCGCAATGGGCCGGGACCGGGAGGACCAGTCGGACCCGATGGTCCAGGGCCGTTTGTAGGCGGTCGGGGAGGCTCCTGATATGGCCTCATGGGCTCTTGTCTTGGGCTCACGGGGCGCTGCGGGGCGTGCTGAGGAGGTGCACGAACGCCCTCTCGTTGATCATAGGGATTTAGCTGCTGAGGAGGTAGGCCTGGGTCGCGGATTTGCGCCAAGGGACGGTTCCATTCCGAAGCTCCCATTGCTGGCGGAGCGGGGCCTGGAGGAGGTTGCTGGGGTTGCGGAGCACCCCATTGAGGGGCAGCAGGCCCATGTATGGAAGCAGGCTGATACGCTTGCGGATGAACGTCCTGTGGCACCGGGGCATTCCCTTGGTTGGGTACGCCGGCAGATGTTTGCCCGTTTTGGAGCAGCTGGAGGCGCGCCTTGATGTGAACATTGGACGGATCAAGATCCGCCGCGCGTTGGTAGGCGTCGAGTGCATCGGCTGTCTGGTTGTTACAAGACTCGTACTGCGTCATGATTAGCGGTGGCCCTAATTGACTTGTTCATGGGAGAGATGGCATACCAATGTACCAAGGTCATACCAAACTTCTGAAATGTTTGGATTGAGTCGAATCGCACGGGAGTATGCATCCAGTGCATCGCGGTACTGGTTAATCTGGTAATAGAGTACTCCAATAGAGCACCAGAAGGTCGGGTTTCTGCCGTCACGATAGACTGCTTGTTGGTAGGCCTCGTAAGCCTTGGGGTATTTCTGTTGTGACATGTAGCAGCGCCCAAGCAGATACCAACTCTGTGCGTCGGTTTGATCTGAATAAAACAATCAGCTGATGCTCCGGGTCGCTGTTCGAGAATATAACACCTACCGGAAGCGACTGATTTCTCAAGGTACTCGATAGCCTGTTCCTGACTAGCGTAATTGGTACTCTGCTGGTGGTGCAACCACCCTAGTTGCTGCAAAACTTTGGCGTGATTGGGATCACGCTCAAGAACCCGACGATACGCGCCCTTTGCCGCATCAAACTACGCGTAATGATTAGTGCCGCGATTGCTATTGTGGTTGCGAGGTGACTTACTTCTTTTTGCTGCTCGTAGACATGGCCAATCTGGAACCAGATGTCTTCCTCGGTCAGCGGCCGAGGTGGGTTTGTTACGATGTATTTGAAGCACTAGGATCGTGTGAGACGTTGACGATGATAAGTATTTCAGAAAACATACATCTAGACTTTGGTTGAACTTCTGTTGCTGCTTGTATATTATGCCGAGACGAAAGTAGATCTCGTTTGCCTTTTCGAAAGTAGGCTCCATTCTCATGACCTGGGAGAAGGCCTCCTCGGCATGCTCAAGAGACCCGTAGCGATCGTACAGGATCCCAATGCCATACCAAAGCTTTGGCTCCTGTTATGTGTGAGTTGTTTGTATTGATGAGGTGTTGGTGATGTGATCTTACCTTGGGATCCGACAAATGATATAGAGCCTGCTGGTATGCCGAGTACGCTTGCTGCAGGTCGTCCATCATCAAGTAGCAATGTCCTGGGGCATGAATTAGCGAGTCGATCACGGTTGATAGAGGGCAGGAGCCTACCAAGACTTCCCCAGACTTCTCCATTATTCGGGTCAACCTTCAAAACAGAGCGTAGATACTCAACGGCCTGCGGGAAGTGATCTTTGGTGCGCAAAATACACGCAATACCCTGCAAAGCAGGAACCGACCATTCATTGCATTTCAGTGCTTGCTGGTAACACTGGACAGCGCCATCTAAATCTTGCATCTGCTCCGACAGCGATCCTGCAACGCGTTAGCATGTCGAAGACGCGAAGTGAAGTCACAGTCGTGAGATAGCCTACCAATTTGATTCCACACCGTCTCCGTGAGTTGCGAAAGAAACTGCAGCGATGTTTTTGGCTGATGTAGTTGTGGCGGGTGTCCATTCATTTGCGGGTGCCCAGGATGCGGACCGCCATGATGCGGCGGCATACCCGCGGTGGGCGACGGCTGCTGATGACTCGCCATGTGCGCGAGAATCTGCGTTGAAGAGAAGAGCTAAGGAAAGTGATAGGTGATAGCACGACGGTGTCGACTGCACAGGGAACCAGCGCAACTGGAACTGGCTGAGACAAGCACGCAAGGCTGGGTGGACTGGCCGCGAACACGTCAAGAGGTCTGATATTGTCAGTACATGGACATTACCATGACAATATCGTCTGCAGCCGGTATCAGATGCGTTGGCGTGACATACCTGTCGGGACTGCGAACAGAGGTGCGGACACCTAAGGCCGTGGCCGGAGAACAACAGCAGCGCGCGCGCGCTAAGGAACACCGAGGAAACGGCCAAAATGGAGACAAGTAAGGAGTGACAAAGGTCAGAAGCGTCCGATACGGACGCTGATAATGTGTGTTGAGAGCGAAGTACGAGGGGGGGGAGTGTGGTGTTGTGGTGCAGGGCGAAGGGGCGGCGAGAGGAGAAGAGAGAGCGAGGGAGCGACGAAGGGAAAGGAGCGGCCCTCGCTCTTGCCCTCACCTGGAATCTGGGTTAGGGTTTCTATCTGGAAAGCAGCTTTTGGACGTTGGTGAGGGCGCAGGCCATGGCGCACTAACAGACACGAACGGAACAGGGTTTGCCTGGGTGGCTTGCGCTACGCCCGTGGAGACGCTTCGCTTCGATCCTTCCTCATCCCTGCACCCCTGTCTGGTGGGCCTCGCAGGACACGCTGGTCTGGCCCGCGATACACGGCAGACCTCCGTAACAGCAATTCGCTGGGTGCGCTGGCCTCCTTGCCTGCCATCTGCCATCGCTGCAGCCGCGGCCGTCGTCCGCCAGCAACCGCGCCGTGCTTGCTGTGCTGTGCTGATGCTCCTGCCGCCGAGAGGGAGGCTTGAAACGCGCTGTCGGGCGAGCCTCACCAAACTCTAAATCGCTAAGCTGTCCGATTTGGCGCTGTCACCGGCCGGAAAGAAGAAAATGACGAAGACGAAGAGGGAAAAGAGGTGTGCACGCCTCTGCCGGTGGGTCGGGTCCCTTTCTGCGTTCCGCATTCATCCACATTCCCTCGCCGCGCATGCCTGTCTTAATGTCCTGTCACTCCTTCTCCACCGTCTCTCCCAATTTCTCCGCAGAACAGGCAGTCCAGCGCAAGGAGCGGGCAGGCTGCTGTCCAGCAACGGAGCCCCAGAACGGGCTGCTCGCTGTCAGACAACTGGCTAATGGTGCTGCGGGGCTTCATTTGGCTGGGGAGGCTGAGATAACCGTCCCGGCCAGTCAGATGGGGAGAGTCGCCCTACGGGGCAGATCGCTTTTGCCCTCCCGCTCTCTGACGCCTGCTTGCCACTCCACGCGCACGCAATAATTACTTCTGGTAAGAGGGAGGCTGGGAACTGCTTGCTCGTACCATGTGCCTGCCTGCAAAAGGGGCACGCAGCAATGCAGCCCGGAACCGCGCCCACCACCACCACCACCATCACGACCACCGCCACGACTCCACAGCACACAACACCCTCCACGACAGCCTGCAGCACGACGGCGGCCAGCACGCCAGCTCCGCACCGTGCCTAAGGTGTGCAGTGGACGCAGCTGTTGGACCGGCGCAGTGTTATTTGTGTGTCTGTGTGCAGCGTGTGCGTCGGCTGGCTGGCTGCAGCGGCGCACTCACGCACGAGGGGCGGCTTGTGGAGTGGACACGGCTTCACGATGCGGCCAGAGATCGCCGCCAAGGCTGTCTCTCTCCACACATGGTCGCAAGCTTCCGCCAGCGTCTGGGCGCCGTCCGTGCTGTGACGCAAATGTCTCTCCGCTCCCGCGCCGGCAGAGCTCGTGTCACACCCCCATCCATCCTGCTGCAAAGTGCCAACCCTACCGCTTCCTGCAGGCTGACTAGAGCCGGTGATTTGTTGGCGCATAAGCATGCAGTAGGGGTTTTTTCGGGGCATGTACCTGGCCCCTGGAGCCCATTCTCGGGTTTGCTCAACGCTGGCCGAGTGCTCGCTGCCACGGCCGAGTGTGATGGGGGCGCATGCGCCGATGCGATGCCGCTTGCCAATATGACTCGCCCCGGGACGCGACTTGGAAAAGCCATCGCCCCAAGCCTTCCACAAGCCCGGCCGCCGCTAGAACCTCCACACGCCATTTTGGGCTCCTCTCCCCAAGCCGAAGCCACGTGAAACGATGTGGATGGCTGAACGAGCGCCACAGAGCGACCGAGTGGACTAAGGGGTGCTCTGCGCGTCATTGGGAAGGCGGAACTGCCGACAAGCGAGCTGTAGCAAGAGGTGGAGGGCATGTTCAATAGGTACCGGAGACGAACCACTTCATTGTTCGCTTCTCAGGGGAGGAGCACGTTCTGGGAGAACCGCGCTACACGCCTGCGAAATTAGTCGCCCGGACCGTGGGTTTATGCGGTTTCTACGATCGGACAGAACCCACAGAATCCCTCCAGGGTGATCCGTACGTCTCCGAAACGCCCTAGGAAGAGTTTCAAAAACGTATTTTTGGCGCCGCGCCCTGAGAGTTGTGGATAGCATAAGTTTCTTATTGATCCTCAATCCCACTACCTTGCCCAATCTTATCTCACAGCTGGAACGTTTACGATGTCTTGCGAAGGCGCCAAGACAAGGCTGAAGGTTGTTATCCACCAACTAAGCCTTCTCCTTGCATGAAGCATTTCTGGTGGCTGGTTGTTCAGAATGCACAACTCATTTCACGCAGGCCGGATCTACACGAGAGTGGAGCCTGTTTGATGTGCCGGGAAGAGAACCATCGACGACCTTTTACACTATCATCTCTCACAGGACGGTCAAGTGATCTTACGCGTAAGGGCGAAGGGTTGACTCGACTCTCGTCACCTCTTTGATAGTTTGACAGGAGCTTTTATGACTTCCCGAATACTCCCCTAGGGAGCATGTGAGGGTGAGCGTGGTCTCAGTAAGGCCTTGACCTAGGCTACTAGCTGATATATATGCATATCCAAAGACGGGACACAAAAGGCTGGTGGCACAGAAATCAGCACAGGAGGCCGCCGCTTTTAGCAATCCCGAATGGCTGTGCTGTTGGATTCTCCGTAGCCGCCAACACGAGAATCCTCTGTCAGTAATCATCCTGCTGTACGAGGACAGGTACGCTAACTATTTTGCTACGTGAATCCCGCGTCTCACAGTGTGAAGAATCAATTTAGCCAGGACTGACTCCAGAAATTCGGCACCGGTGCGAGCAACCAGGATAAAATCAACCCCACATGCTCCAGCTCGTCACGCTTCTCTTCCTCATATATCCGAATGTTACACTACTGCTCGACGATGCTTGCCCTGGCCTGCATGCAACGTTATTGCGCCAAGGGGCGAAGCTAAGTGGTGCTCCGGGGAATGGATGCCTTCCAGATATTGCAATCAACGTTTCGTCTCGCGCCCGCAATCTCAAAGAGACGGCAGGGCTCCCTATATCGACACATCGCTCCCGATGCGTGGTAGGGCGGATCGGACCCCGCGTGGGCGAACCGGTTGGAAGGCCGTTTGCTGACAGTTGCGGTGCGCATGATGATGTGATGCGCTGCGATGCGATGTACCCTGGCCCAATTTAGAGACCGATCATCATCATGTTTCGGCCTGCGAAACTCATAACCACATTGACTTCTCGCGCATATAAAGACGTCTTATGAGTGAAAGACCCGTTAGCCCGTGCAGCCCTGCCACTCTTCTTCAACCCGGCTTCACCATCGCAAGCATGGGATTGATTAAGGTTGCTGTCACAGGTACACTGAACCCAGACGGGTAGCCGCATGCAAATTCCCCAGTGAACTTAGGCTCCAGACCCTGGTAATGGCCGCCCAGCCTTTCTCTTCCGAATCAGCGAACGAAACAGCATCTACTCAGATGTCAGACTCGACATCAACGTCAGCATCCAAAGTCTGGTGGAGCGCAGTGTTTGGAACCGAACGGGTCGTGGAGGGTGCGTGGCGCGGGATCAACCGTGGTTGACATAGGAGTGGTGGCGCCAATGCAGATGTGGGGTCGAGCGGTTTCGTCTTTGGGTTTGGTGCTACTTGTACGCTGGCGTTAGCGTTCTTGGCCCTTTTGGGGTGTCATCCGAGGGCTGCATGAGATCTCATCCGCAACATGTCTTATCCGAAAAAGGAATTCTAAAGTGGACTCAACAGTGGCGTGGTGACTGCAGTTGGGCTTGCTTTTGAAGCCGGAGGGGGTCTGGCTAAAGCCTGGCGCTTGGCTGGGAGGTGCCGTGCGTTTGCCTCGTAGCGAGTGGCGAATCTCGTGTGCGCTATTACGGTGCAAAGGAACGTTCTTCGGCCATCACACGACTGAAGAGTGGCTTTCGATGGTCCTGAAATAGAGTGTGGCGCGAAGGTCGTCAATACTCTCGGCCTTTTACGAAAAGATTGATTTTCTATACGGTCGCAATACATAACTCCAGAACGTTTACTTGAGGTTGGGGCTCATGGGAAAAGTATCTACTACCTGTTGTGCGTCTGAAGAGAATAGCAGAAGCATCTCTAGGTAGACATCCACATGTCAAAGTTCTGCTTGCAGATTCAGTATGGTCTAGAATTTTGGAAAAAATATCCTACTCTCAGACCAGGTTCCACAGTAAAAGGCACGAGGGGCAGGAAATAAGTGGCACGCTTGAAAAGTAATCCTCTTTAATACAGCATCTTACAACAACAGCAAACGCTGTAGTTTGTTTCATAGATATACTCTATAAAAGAGATACTCTAGGATCTTATACTGCTTATAGCATGTTAATTCCATTTGTTGTTGTTGTACTATGCTGCTTAAAGTTCTGAGATTTTGACGTGGCTCGCATGTTTTGCTGACTGGCTTATTTCCGCCCTCGTGAGAGGCTAGGGTGTAGCGCAGCCTCGTTGTAGGCGAGCGAATCACACGACCAAGGACAGAATGAGTTTAATGTGTCCCATCGAGGCTCGATGAGATGACATGAGAAGATACCTTAGTTTTGGCCAAGGTATACATCCTGCTGCTCTAAAACGACTCGTTCTGGGATGGCCTAATACTCGAATCCCCACGATACTCTGTCTCTTATTTAGAGCTCTTTGATGTTGTCGCTATTTTCCCCTTTGCACTTCACTTTGATCCGAACTCTCCATTAATAGAGACATTCCTCAGTCAACGTTAAGCTGTTCCCCGATCGTATACATGCTGCTCCGTTGAGCTCCTTGTGTTCCCTAAGCATATAAGGAGACTCCAATAAGCTCTTCAACTTCTACGGGCACCTTATGCTAACCCAGCGAGTGCTATTTGCGAACGTTTCAGCGCAAGAATGGAATTCCTGAGTCCACTTAGCCCCGCTGTAGCCTTTGGGGAGTGCGATTTGGTACAGGAGGCGTAGCTATATCAAGTTTGATTCAGGATCCTACTCCTTACCTTCCACGCTACCCTGATTTCAACGTCTCCGTTTTGAACACTAGTGATTTGCTGCAACACCAATATCCTTGAGGGCACCACCAAGACTCCACCTCAACTCCAATCCACTTAATTGTCCTACAGTCACTTGATGGCAATCAAACTAAACACAATCTTCCTCACCTTGGCCCATATTCCCAGAAGGAATCTGACCCTTCCCACACCGAGCTCGTCCCACTACCTCCACCTCCAAAGACGAGCATTCCGCCAATTTCCAGCGTACCCATCTCCCGCCTGCTCACAAACCCCAATTCATGGCCCCAAGACTGCGTCCTCTACGCCCTTCCCTTCACGACTTCCGTCCTGTCAATCAAGTCTGTCTGCCCAGAGGCTCTCGAAAATGCCGCAGATCAACTCAGCCATATTAATATTGATGCGAGAGATCTTGAGGTAGACCAATACATTCATCAGTTTACTGCAGGGAAAGCTGCTACATGGTCGCAAAACAAACGTGGGACTTGCTCTGATTACTTGAAAGGTGAGTGGATCTCTATGAACCAGACTGGAGGTTTGGAAGCTGTTCTGTTGGAGTTTCCTCATTTAGTATAGAAACAAAATTTCTACAACAAAATTTGGAATAAAAACTTGATGAATATAAACGATGAAGCACGGGAAAGGTGGTATTGATGAAAGGCTGATAGATTTGTACCCGCGAATAAGCGTAGGTCGCAAGCACAGATAGCCAAGCGGACCAAGCTCCCTCGGGGGTGAACGATCCCCGCAAAATCATCCCACAACCGCCAAAGCTGCCACAGTCACGGAAAACGACAAACGCCAACGCATCTTCTTCCATTGTCGTCTTTCATACTTCCTCATGATATCCAAATTCACCTGCCTCCGCGCCGCACGTCTTGCTGCACGCCATCCGTGTCGGCGGACGTTCGCCACTGCTACACAAAACCGAAACGACCATGTCCGCATTGTAGAGGTTGGGCCGAGGGACGGTCTGCAGAATGAGAAGCAGAGCATACCGGTAGCGACAAAGATAGAGTTGGTAGAGAGGCTGGCGCAGACGGGACTTAAGACGATTGAGGCGGGATCGTTTGTGGCGCCGAAATGGGTACCCCAAGTTAGCCATCCCAGTTCCCAATTGAGCTCCTTAATCTTTGAGGACACTGCTGACGACTATTCGCAGATGGCGAACTCCTCCGAGATTCTCGAATACATTTTACGGACCACACCTCAGTCCCCACATCCCATAACGTATCAGTTCCTCCTCCCCAACCGTCGAGGGCTCGACAACTTCCTCTCTGTCTGGGAGTCAAGAGCCTCTTCGAAACCGGACGCATACCCAACCCCACCTCCATCCCCAAGGACTGACGACGGCCCCGCACTCAACACGTCCTCCCAGGATCCCAATGCCATGCCCTCTGGCTCCTCAGGCACCTCGGCGTCCGCGCCCGAGATTGAGCTCTCGATATTCACTGCAGCAACAGAAGCATTCACCCAGAAGAACACAAACTGCTCCATCGCGGAGTCTTTACAACGATTCGAACCGATAATGGCGCGGGCAAAGGAGTTGGATCTGAAGGTGCGGGCATACATCTCCGTGGCGCTCGGGTGCCCATACGAAGGACCCAACGTGGACCCACACAAAGTAGCGGAACTGGCTGTAAACTTGCTAGAGATGGGCGCGGACGAGATATCAGTTGCCGACACCACGGGCATGGGCACCGCGCCCCGAACGGCCGAGCTGTTGAAGACGTTAACCGCAGCGGGTGTAGAGAACAGCGATTTAGCTCTGCACTTCCATGACACATATGGCCAGGCTCTTGTAAACTCGGTGGTTGGACTGGAGCATGGAATTCGTACTTTTGACTCCGCGGTAGCTGGTCTAGGAGGCTGTCCGTTCAGTCCAGGCGCGACTGGGAATGTGGCGACAGAGGATCTTGTCCATTGCTTTCACAGTCTGGGTTTGAAGACTGGTGTGGATATTGAGAAGCTGTCCGAGGTGGGCGAGTGGATATCGAGTGAGTTGGGGAGGCCGAATGAGAGTAGGGCTGGGAAGGCGACGCTTGCTCAGATGCATAAGAGGATCTGAGAAATGAGGGGGGTGATTGGGGTGTTCAATAAATTCTGAACCTCAGTTACAGAAGGTCGTCTTCCTCTTATAGACCCTGCTAGTAAATATAGGCATCCGCACACATTTTGCGGGTGGTTCAAAGTACCAAACAAGTTCGCCTTACTATTCCAACGCTGGTTTTGTCCTTCATCGTCCCTGCGGAAAGTCCAGATTTAGACATACGCCACGTTTATCTTCCTCCATAGTACTGTACGTCTTAGATTCTACTTCATTCTTTTACCCGACTAAATGTCTACTTCGTTCCCTTATCTCGACTGTATAGCTCAGCGTCTAGCGTAAAGG
The DNA here is from genome assembly GCA_001599595.1 of Beverwykella pulmonaria. Taxonomy (NCBI): domain Eukaryota; kingdom Fungi; phylum Ascomycota; class Dothideomycetes; order Pleosporales; family Melanommataceae; genus Beverwykella; species Beverwykella pulmonaria. The sequence goes on from BCHH01000002.1 coordinate 4,373,006, forward strand.
TCGTTCTAGTAAACACGATAGGATTTTGCTGGACTCAGTTGGACATCCAACTCATTCCCTTTCACTGGAAAGACATTCGTGACTCAATGGCGACGTTCCTCTCTGTAGTAGTGTGCAACCTCTTAAACAGAAGTCTTCTGGTTGACAAAAACAGCGAACCATGATTGTGAATATATTTTCAGTTTGATTAATTATATGAACGCTAGTTTCAGACGCGCTTGAAGTGTCTGAGGCTGCCGCCCACATTCGATCCGTCGTCAATTCCTCCTCCTCCTCCTCCTTCCCTCAGTTCGACTTTCACTCACGCTGTCCGTCGTTGTGAGCGTGCTGAAACGCCTTCGCGGATCGACTGCTCATCACCTGCGCGAAAACCTGCAACTTCTCTTACTCGCTGTTGATAAGCGCTTCAAAGGTCATTTTTGCCCCCATACAGGATCAGAGCTGCACAAGCCAGTTTCTACCTGCTACACTCACTTGCTCCCCAAATTGCGGCGTATATGGGCTTTGATCATTTTGGCCTTTACCTGGATTTGCGTTTGCAAGAAGTAGATGTTGTCGATACATGTGAAAATCTGCGACTTGCCTATCTGGAAAGTCCTTCACAACCGATATGCGAAACTACGACTACTCCGATATGTATTTAACTATTTTTAATATTGCTTTTAATGCATACGGTGGTATGGATTATGTGAGCCTTAACCCTTTTTTTGGCCCTTATCTAACTGTGTGGGTAGGGAACCGTATGGAAGTGTTCTTTAAAGGCCGCGGTATATTCATATACACAGTCTAGATCTAACTTTGCCTCTACGCTGCTTTTGTTTAAAGTTAATACTCTAAAACAGTATCTCCTTTCCCAAAATCCTCCTATTCCCTCCACAACTCAATCTATATGGCAACAAAGAAGCTCTTCTCCCCCTCTAGCGGCTCCACCCATGCGCGCTTCAAAATCGGATCCGCACAACTGATCCTGATCCTCTCCGGCGTAGCCGGGGATTGGAGGTGCAAGACTTCGTGTTCGCCGAATTCCACGCGCGCAGCCTTGAGCGCGTCGCGGATAGCGAAGAATACTGATGAGCCCATGAAAAGGGGGGGTTCGCCTACATATCATCAGTAAACCCTTCCTTCAAGCGATAAGGGAAGGGAAGGGAAACGTACCAACACCCCTACTCCTCTGAATAGTCCTCAAATTCTCCCACGTCACATCCTTCAAAAGACTCACATTAAACACCTGTGGAATGTCCCTAAAACCTGGAATCTTATACGCGCCCGGTCCCCTCGTGAAAATCTGGCCTGACGCCCGATGCCACAGACTCTCTTCCGTGGTAAAAAGCCCCTGGCCTTGCACAAACGCGCCCTCGATCTGTCCGTAGTCGATGGCCGGGTTGATAGACCGCCCAACGTCCATTTTTATATCCGCACGCCGACACGTCCAGTCGCCGGTCAAAGTGTCGATTTCTACTTCGGCAGCCGCGACACCCTGCGTAAAGTAGAAGAACATCTGCCCTGTGTTGGCACCCCACACGTAGCCGATGTCGGGCGTCTTGTAGAAACCTTGGGCCGAGAGGTTGACCCGGTCGAAGTAGGCTGTGTGTGCGATCTCCTTCATTGTTGCGTCGGGGCCAAGGCGGTCTCTGTACGGTTGGAGGCGCGCGTTGAGTTCTTGGCAGGCGTTGAAGATGGCGTAGCCGTTGAGATCGGATGATGCGGAGGCGGCAGTGGAAGATGCGTTGGCTACAGTGTTCGTTGCGGTTTCCGAGATGAAGACGTTGGAGAGGGGGACTTGGAGTGCTTCGGCGGCGATCATACACATTTTTGTGTGTAAGCCCTGTCCCATTTCTGTTCCTCCGTGGGCTACGAGAACAGAGCCGTCGTGGTAGATGTGTACGAGGGCGCCAGCTTGGTTCAAAAAGAGCGCAGTGAAGGAGATTCCGAATTTCGTAGGGACAATGGCTAGGCCTCGCTTGTTCCACTTGTGTGTTTCGTTCCACTGCTCGATTTCTTGCCGGCGCTGGGCGTACGCAGACTCGTCTTGTACTTGCTGGTACATGAGCGGGACGTACCAGTCTTTCAGCTCTTGGTTGAAGTGCGTAACCATGTTTCCTTCGGGTTTGTAGAAGTTGATGTCACGGAGTTCTTCGACAGGAATCTTGAGATGATCCGCGATCTCGCTCATATATGTCTCAGCGATGAAAAGCCCCTGAGGTCCACCGAAGCCCCGGAACGCAGTATTCGAAACGGTGTTTGTCTTTGCCACTCTGCCACGGACATGGACATTAGGGATGGAGTATACACCATCAATGTGCGAGAGTGAGCGCTCGACGACAGCACCACTGAGATCCTGACTCCAGCCGCCGTTGCAAAAGACGTCGGCATCGAGGGCTTGCAGTTTTCCATCCTTGTTGACGGCGACCTTCCAGTGCGCGAGGAAGGGATGCCGTTGCCCGGATGTGATGATGTCCTCATCTCTATTGAGCATGCATCGGACTGGGCGACGGACTTTGTTGGCTGCGCAGGCTACGATGCCCGCGAGTTGAACAGACCGCGTCTCTTTGCCGCCAAAGCCACCGCCCATGCGCTTAATACGGGTGACGACTTTGTTTGCGTCGACGCCGATGATTTTGGAGACATAGGCTTGTGTTTCTGCGGGGTTCTGCGTGCCGCTGAAGATTTCCATTTCGCCATCTTCGGGTTTGGGAATGGCGAGACAAGCCTGTGTTTCGAGGTAGAAGTGCTCCTGGCCTCCTATGCGTGCAATACCACTGAAGACGTGGTCGGCGGAGGCAAACGCTGCCTCAGTGTCGCCCTTCTTGATATACCGGAAGTGGTTGAAATAGCTCTCCTTCTCAATAGCTTCCTCGATTGTGAAAATTGCAGGGAGATCCTCATACTCGACTTTGACCGCTCGTGACGCCTGTTCAGCCCGTTTGGCAGTATCTGCCAGTATCATTCCGATCGGCTGGCCGGCGGTAAAGACTTCATCGACGGCGAAGAAGACCTCGTCGCAAGAAGGTGCTCCCCACCAATTGGATTCTGGAGTAGCACAGTCCTTGTGATCCACCCAAGCCACCACTCCCGGGAGCTCGAGAGCCGCCTCCGCATTGACGCCCACGAGTTTGGCATGCGCCTTCGCGGACAGAACAAGACAGCCATACAACTCGTTTCTCTGCACGGGTATATCATCTGTATACTGGGCCTCACCCGTACACTGCTTCATAGCAGCCACATGCGGCAGTTCCGAGCCGAGAATCTTCTGTGTATACGCCGCTGAGGCCGTGTGATCCTTCTTGCCTGACGAGATATCTCTTTCGATCTCGCCAACCGCCTGTGCATCGACGTGTGTTTCCTCGGTATGCAGTTCCATGAGCACTTCATGGTAGAACTTGTAGAAGAAACTGAGCGCGAGCGATTTCCGGTACGTGGCCATGCCGCCTGGGACACCGAATCTGAGGTCGAAGTCTTCCTCTAGCGCACTCATGACGCCTTCTAGGGTTTTCAGGTCGGTGAGCTTCTTGCCTTGGAGGTACACCATGGCCTTCTTTGCTTGGATTGTGATAGGCGCCATTCCTCCATACACCAGATCTACACTTTTAACGGTGTGCTCCTCGTCTAGCGACACCCTCAAAGCAGCATTGACAATGGCAATATCATCATCCTTCCTCTTAGCCTGCTTGTATGCGCGCATGTACTCTCCCTTCTCTTTTGCCACCGGGATTCTTAAACTTGCAATGATCGCATCTGGCGGGAGTGCCGTAGACCTGTACCCCTTGAAGAACGTCGACATCGGGATCTCAGTAGTCCCATTCAAGCTCTTCGCAACGAGCGTAGCATTGCTGGCCACGAACACAGGATTTAAATCTGAGATAGGACTTGCTGTAGCTAGATTCCCGGCAGGTGTACCTACATTGCGAATCTGGCGCCCCGCAAAGTACCGGATCTGCTTTAAGATTGCGGCGAATGGCTGTCCACGTACCGGACCGTAGTGCTCGATCGCATTGGCGCAGATTTTCTCGAGATCAGTCAACACGACATTTCCGCCAATCTCGAGATATTCATCGCCGAAGTTGAACGTCCGGAGCTCAGGAATATCTCCGACAAAGACAGAAGCGCTGTAGTTCATAGCCTTGAACTTGATCTCGATCTGTGTCTCCGTTGAACCCGCGATGATCTTCGCAGAAGGATACACACTCTTGATTTCCAACAGCTGCAGTAGTGTGACCGGTCTATACCATCTCTTCCTCTTATTTCCAAATGCCAGCGGCTTAAATTCATGTTTCCGTAATTGAGGCGGGAAAATGAGCTCAGTATCGGGCTTGTACTCGATGAAGCCAGGGGGTGTAAATCTCTTAATGGGCTGCAGATCTCCCGTTTCTGAGCTGTCCTTGCAGCATCCTCCACCACCTACATCGCCGTTCTTCTCCATACAACATCCACCACTTCCACCATTTGCCTTCGCTTTTCCGCATCCTGTCTTGACGCTGAAGCTTTGCGCGGCGTCTAATATGGGTCGGTATCCCGTACACCGACATAGATTGCCGTCAAAGGCTTCTTCAACGTCGTGTTCGGTAGGACTATCGTTGTTGCGGAGGAGTGCGTAGAGGCTCTGTTAGTTTCGCATCAGCCATTCCTTTCTTACTTCCTCACCTCACTCCTAAGGTCTACAGAAGATAAAGGGACATACCATAACAATTCCTGGTGTACAAAACCCACACTGACTCCCATTACTCTTCGCAATTCTTTCCTGGGCTGGATGCGGCCTCTTCACACTCCCTATTCCCTCCACTGTAATAACATGTTTTCCATCCACACTGACCAGTGGCGCGAGGCACGCGTTCACAGATGCGTGGTAGATCTGTTTAGTTGTAGGATTGTATTGCGAGACAACCTGCATTCCTATCAGTCCTCAGAAGATACAAAGGCCGGGGGAAAAGTATACGTACAACGGTACAAGCACCACACCCCCCCTCGGCACACCCCAACTTTGTCCCCGTTAAGCCGACCCCCCTCAAGTACTCAAGCAGCGTAACCTCTGGATCCGCGTCATCGAGTACAACCCTCGTGCCATTGAGATAAAAGCGCAGTGTATCGTCATAAGCGGCAGTGACCTCGCTTAGCGAGCTCGTCGAGGCGTCAGTTACCGCTGGTTCGACGATGCCCGGCGCCATGGCCTATTTCCAACTCTTCTCGTTGCAGCAGTGAAGTTATCACAAACACGCAAGATATGAAAGTACACAGAGAAAATGAGAAGGACAATAAGAGTGAGAAAGATAATGTGTGTAGGAAAGTAAGTTTGCCCTCGATGTGGGGAAATGCCCGAGCTATCTACCCTGTGATGCTGATCTCAGATCTGGCACTGCATTTTGGCGTAGCTTTGCAGCGAATCACAAGCTGCTCAATTGCGGCCTTATCACACGCGCACCTCCCGCTCCAGAATGAAGCTCCGTGAATGGGAAAGCTAGGAGGGCGGCGATGGCCGGGTGGAGGGGCAAACGCCGCTACTCTTTGTTTGGTCTGGCGTTGTGGCGAGCTCCATCCGCCGAGGTGTGGATTCTCTCGAGAAGCATTCATTTTATACAAACAGCATTTAAACGAAGAATAATATTCAATGGGAATTAATCTGCTAGCTGAGTGTAGTAGATTGGTAGGTGCGCAGTCCCTAGCAAGACGAATTCAATCCTCGTGCCCTGTTCCTCCAGTTAATTTCATGTCGCTTCAAGGTGACGATACCTGCCCAAGTAAACCACATTTTTTTGGCAGAGAAATTCTTCTAAACCAAGTCCCAGCCCTTTCAGAATGAGTGTTACACGGCAAGGTCCGGCGTATTGCTTCTTTGCGCCACCACACACACGGGAGATTGCTGCATGCTCTGTCCTTTCAACTCGTGGCGATCGGCACCTTCCTCTTCACCCACGCATTTGATTGCAGTACGCCCAGCCAAAAGCATCTACACGCCTCTGCACCACACATCTGTATCAGCCAGAACTCTTTCAGCATAACTAGCCTGCACTTTTCGAATTCATGTCAAAGCTGTTTGAAGAGGGATGGTTGCAAATCACTACCTGCCACTACCACTGCCATGCCACTACTAAACTACTACTGTTACACGTCCAACTTCATTGAGGGAAAGAATAAGACTTTACTAGAATCATGCCACGTACTCACAACTAGCACAAACGTACCATTTTGTTGATGAAGAAAGTGAAGAGACCACCCAGGAGGCCGCCCAGATAAACCATGACCATACCCAATATCGAATGCATGTATAGACAGGAGCATACTAGGTAAAGTTTTTAAAAGAACTTCGTGTGAGTCGCAAGTGCACAAGTGGTGATCCAGAGTATGAAGTGAAGCAAGCCATTCAAAAATCGTGCTAGGTTTCGTGAACCCTCATCACACTCAGGCTATGCTTATGGGTCACCGATAGCCAAAGCGCCAATCATATGAACGATTGGAGATAGTCAAGTCCGGCAAGAAAGCGGTCATAGCGACAAGGTCCGGTCCAAGCAAGCAAATTTCCCGGACATCGAAGAAGGAGTTTGAAGTTGAGTGTACAGAATAGAACATGCAATCAGAGTCATCCATAGGTGCAAGTCATGGCGAAGTCTGATGTCCGGTGCAAGTCATAAAGAAAGGCGTCGGCAGCCCGGTCGAATGAATTAGTCAAGCCATATCGGGGCATGCAAGCAAGCATCAATCGACGAGACTTCAGCAACATGTACGTCACATCGGACACATCTGTCAACCTAAGCGCCTGGTGGACCTTGGCCTCCTTGCTGTTGTTGTTGCGCAATGGACGAGTACCACATGGCGAGGTAGTTTTGATAGCCGCCGTAAATAGCATAGGGATCAGCAGCACCAGCTTCCTGGGCTGGGACAGCCGCATTCATTGGTGGCGCACCATGTCCCGCAGCCTGAGGCTGTCCGTACGATGCTTGCTGTGGCTGTTGTGAGTAGTCACTATAGTTTGGGTTATCTCGTTGACCGCCTCGCCTGTTGCCCCCACCACCGTAACCACCGCCATTCTTCTCCTTCTGCATAATGTTAGAAGAGATTGATCAAATGACAAGCTGTACTTACCACTGAGTCGACCTTGTCCCAGATCGCTTTCTTTGCATCATCGATAGCTTGCCGAGTGCCGACCAGACCGATCTCACGTTCAATATCGGCACCAGAAGCTTGGGTAACATTGATTTTGCATCCAGTGGAGGATTGCATCTCCTTGATAGTCTCACCACCTTAGAAGAATTAGTTTCACGATATGGGACAGCATAGCAACTTCCTCACCTTTACCGATGATCATGCCAACGGCATCCGATGGGACCATAATGGTATCATTGATCTTCCCTGCTCCACCACTATAGGGATCAAAATTGTCACGCCTATTGCCAGCGGAGTTGGCGTGTGCAGCCGCAGGGGGTCCACCAGCTTCTCCCATGGTCTTCGTATCACTGTCGACGATCTCCATGATGAGCTCTTTGGCTCGTGCAGCAGCAACAGGACTTCCAATCAGATTCACAGGGCGAAGACCATTCACGCTCTTGTTTTCACCAACAATGTTGACATGGCAGCCACTCCGTTCTTGGAGATCACGAATCGTCTCGCCTCCGCGGCCAATGATAAGACCAACGGTGCGATCAGGTACCATGATTTGAGAAGACTGCTCGCCTTCACGGAGGGCAGGTTGCGCTTGTTGTTGTTGGGAAGTAGCTTTGGAGCCAGCTCGGCCACCACGGCCAGTTTCACGGGCAGGATTACCACCATTCTCTTCAATGATGCGGTTGATCTCTCGCTTTGCAGCGATTCGAGCACCTGGGCTACCCGTGATGCGACACTGTCGCTGCGGTCCGCTATCGGGACCATTGATGAATTGGATCCTAGTTCCTGATTCCTGTTCAATGCGACGAAGGCTCTCGCCCTGACGTCCAATCACAAGACCAACCAAGGAAGAATCAATCAGAATCACCTCTGAATTGTCATTGGGAGGCGGAGAACGATCACGACCGCCATATGCTGCTCGTGGGGGAGAGAATGTATTGCGTCCGCGGGGTGAGCGGGAACGATCTCTACCATAACCTGCACCACCACGTCGCGGGTCCTCTCGTCGTTCGTCTCGATACGGGTTATAACTATCTCGCATGTTATCTCGTCGCGCCGGAGAGCGCGATCGCGACCGAGAGCGAATATACGGACGTCCGCCTAGACGCGGATCATCTTGCTGAGCTGGCATTGCGTAAGTAGGGAGTGGGAAGTTGGCGATGGGCGATGGATCTGAGATACCTGGTCGCCCAGCATCGTAAGAAAGACCTTTTTGGGCTGCGAAACCACGCGCCTTCGCTAGTGCATCTTGTATGCTAACGGAACCAGAGTTGACAGGTTTGATCGCACTGAGATCAAGACTACCCGAGTTTGTAGGGGGTGGGAGATTGAAGCCGGGTATACCGTTTGGTGGTGTTGGATTTGGATGACCTGGGTACTGTTGCGCAGGCGGCTGTTGTTGCGGCGCTTGTACAGGTTGGCCAGATGGACGCGCAGCTGCGTAGATAATTAAACGACGCCTCCCACCAACTGGGGGTAATAGAAGTACATACCGAGGGCCGCGAGGATTGCGGAGATGTCTGGGGTTGCAGACATGGTGCTTGCGCGCCGCGACAACGATCGAGTCGACTGTGGAGGTATCAATATAGGGAAGACTTTAGAGCCGCAAGTGTAGTAGGGTCGCAGTTGACTCGAGCGTGTAAGGAGATGGGATGGTGTTCTTTGTGTGGTTGGTAGTGGTTCGAGAATTGCAGAGTCAAGGCGTGTTAATGAAACTTGGCCACGCTAGTGGATTTGTGGCTAGCGTAAGAACGCCACACACGACCCTTTATTTTGAAAGAATCGAGGAGTGGCGTCCGAGTAGGTTGTAGCTGTGCGGTATTTTTGCGTGCTTCAAACTGCCTCTTAGTAACATCTTTCATAGAGGGAGACTAACTTGCTAGAACAGTGTATATTATGTTTAGGTGGAAATGAACGGATAGTGTATGATGCAGTTGACCTTTCGGTCTCTTATTAGAATTGGGTGAGTTGACAATAGTGAAGGTGACACCATGTGACACGTTAGCAAATCACGCTCTCCCGTCAGTACAGCTAACATCACGTTGTGGGAGAAGAGCATGAGCATTTTGTAAGAATGAATATCAAACTTATTCCATTCCGTCCATTCCCCATCCACAACCTTCTACAGACTATAACTACTGTGGCTACGTTCCGCATGTATATTCATCAACTGGGTTCACACAACGCCATCCCATCTTCCAGGCACCACACTCATGCAAAATTATCCTGAAAGCACAATACAGAAGACAAAGCCAAAAAAGAGAGAAGGAAACACCGGCAAGGAGATCTCCGATTAAGCCATGGGTATACAGAGAGATGCGAGTCATGCGTTGAGTAGCCGCCCACTGTGTCGAAGCGAGGGGGGGTACGATAGAGGAAAATGAACACCTGATCCCAGGGGTAGTGGGAGGGTCCTGGTGAATATAGACAGTATAGAACTAAAGGGCGGTCGACGCCGATGAGGAGAAGATTTGCCAATGGTTTGAGAGACATTAGGGGTCTGCGTGGATGCCAATCCAAACGCCAGTGATGATCCAACGAAAACAGATGCGAAAAAAGTGTTTGATGCCATGTTTACCGGTTCATCATCTGGGTGATGCTGTTCCACTTCTGCTTGAGGTTTTCGTGGTCCTCGTTGATCTGTGACTGTAATTAGTGCTGCATCTAACAGAATATTCCATATAACTTACCGTTGCCCACTGCATCTTCGTCGACACTAGCTCCTTCTCCATCTCTACCATTTGTTCTTCCAATGCCCTATTCTCATTGTGGACGACGATGTTCTTCTGCATTACGGTCTCCATCTCCGTCTTTAGTCGGGCCTCTACTTCTTCAGGCTGCGTCTCCACAATCTTCTGTAGCTCCTGAACTTTGGTCTTATATGTCTCATTCTCATCTGATAGAGTCTCGTTCTCGACCTTGGTCTTGATAAGTTCCGATGCCATTTGAACATGTTCGGTGTCAGACTGTTCCGCGCGGCGTTCAAGCGAGCGGACCTTGGCCTCTAGGGAGGAGACCTTATCCTTCAAGCCGTGCAGTTCGGCTTCTCGCTCCTTCTCTATCCGCTGCTGCTCTTTCCATTCGGAAGTGTATTGCTTGAGCATTTCGGGCGTTACTTTGACAGAAACAGCGTCCTTGACGAGGATATCTGCACGGTATACCTCCTTATCCACACCTCCGGTAGATCCGAAAAACCCACTTTCAAGGATAGAGGAGGCGGATGGAGCCTTGTCAATGTATACATCGAACAGCCGCTCCTTCAGGAAGGTTGTGAGCGTTGCCATGTCCTTCATAGCGAGTAAAGCCTGGGCGTTCTTCTGCATCAGCACAATGCCGAACTTGAGGATAGCGCCCTCAAGACCTTCACTAAGAATCAGATCGTAAATTCGGAGAACAAGCTGCAGAGGAAATCTATAAGCGAAGAGTGTTAGAAACCACTGTGTTGCGTAAAGCTGCGGCTTAACCTCGCGGCGGTGAAGATGACAGTAAAGAGCGGGTTCGAGATCTTCCAGTAGACGTTCGAATTGATAAAGGTGCAGGTGCAGCCCAGGCATATCTTGGACGAACAGGTCTCGGAGCTTGTACTTGTGCATCAATGTGACAAAGAGACTAAAGGCTTCCTCCTCGGGCATCTGTTCTGCTGTCAGTCTAATTTCATAAAAATCATTGTGGGTGTACTTACGTTGAATAATAATGGCATCGCGATGAAGTTCATCCCCTGTGCGTATCCAACGGACTCGTCATACAATGCGTACGCCTTGCAGATTCCGAAGAGTCCATCTTGAAGTCCTGCAGCCATGAGGTATTTTGAATAGCTTGTCCTCGCACCTAAGTCTCGCTTGATAGCCTTTTCCAGCTTGTGAACAGCAGCCGCTTCGTCCTTGGCGAGCTTCTTCCTTTCTGCTTCCGAGATTTCGGCCGGGAACGATGGTGATCGCATCGATGGGTGCGTGCTTCCTGTAGTAGTGGCTGGCGTAGAGTAATCCGAGTGAACCGAAGAGGCTGATGAGGCAACAGAGTCCTTTTCGTGCGTATGACCATTGACGTGTCCGTTGGAGATATGCGGAGTGCGGGCTTGCTCCTTGTCGGTTCCGCGGACAACAAGCTCTTTGTATATATTCTCAAGGCTCTCGTTCTTACTCTGCGCTAAAACCTGCCATATGACGCCACGAATGGCTTGAGGGATGCCACTCGCGATGGCACGGTTAAGCTCCTCTGAGCTTGTCCGTGCGACAGCTGCTGGTCCTTCGTTGACCACGGTTTGCCACAAATCCCAGTCTACTGGTTCGGCGGTATCTGGAGCAGGGCCCGCAGCAAATCCAGCCGCTGTTCCAGGGGCAAGATTCGGATTGACAGTGGATTGCTTTGCAAGTGAGCTAGGCCTCGGGCTACCAGGCCCAGAAGCTATACCTGCTTTGTGTTCTTCTTCGGTTGGGCTTCCGAGTCCTCCAATACCCAGGCCGGTTGACCGTCCAATAGCTCCGGCTTGGCCAGGTTCTGAGCCATCCTCTCCCATGGAAATGCCAGCCTCTTCCCGCATTCGCAGGAATTTGAAGCGATCACGAAGACTGGTCTGGCTCAATCGGTTATTGGAATGATCCCCTTCCTCGTCTTTGTGTATTGTAGTGTCTGAATTGCTTCCAAGAGAGGCACCAGTGTTCCTCCGGTCTGTCGAAGGGAGAGGCGGAGAATCGGGCTTCTTGCTTGCGCTGTTTCGCGAGAGCCATGAAAAAGGACTTGTGAGCTTCCTCGTTGTAGGGGGCGGTGGTAGGGAAATGTGCTTTTCGGAGGCAGAGGGTGCGGATGGTGGTGGGGGAAATTTGACGGGGGACATTCTGCCGGAGAGACCCTGCAGGCCGGTGGCAGAGGGTTCACGAGGTGGTAATTTTGGGAGGAGAGGGGGGGCTTTTGCGCCATCTGTTGGGTTGTTAGTCTTGCGACAGCTGATGTTGGTTGATATTCAGAGCTGTGGCGTGAGGACCGCCATTTGGGTGTTTCGATAGAAGGATGCAGGGAAGCTTCCATAGCCCCACCGAGGGATGCTCTGAATGAAACAATTGCACTTACCTTCGTCTAGAGCCACGTCATCCATGTCTTCTGTCACCGATATGCGCTGCGCTGTGACGAGGGGCGATTTCTCCGGGTGCACTTTCTCTGTGGTGGGTTCAGCTTCAGCAACCACGTGCAGCTCGTCCTTGATGCTCTTTGGTACTCCAGGTACCGGAGAGTCTGAGCGGGCATCCTGAGCCAGCGAGGAACTCGAGGTCCGTCTTATCAGAGATCGAGATCTCGAGCGGCGCATCGAGTGCGAATCCGGTCGGGGGCTCATGTCGGGGGCATCTTCGAAGGACTCCTGGTGCGGAGCGGTCTGGTCAGCGAATGCAGTGCAATGTGGGTACTGTAAGGGCTGCACGCGAGGGAACTCACTCCAGAGCTGCTCCGGCTCCTGCTCTCTGGTCTTGTGGGTCGGTCGTCCATCGCAGGGGCTGGTAGGCGGTGCTAGCTAGTCGATAGTGAATGCGGATGTCGATGCCTTAGCGGTCGACGCGGCGGGAATGTGTAGGTATAAGTTGGGTCGGTAGCTACAGTCGGGCTTTTGGTAAGAAAAAGTCCGTTCGGGTGTATACTCGGGTCATATGTGAGGGCGCAGGCAGTGGATGGGGCGTGAGTGGAGTTGGCAGGTCTCGGGGGTGTTGCTGAGGGGACAAATTGGTGAAGAGCGTGCGAGTCGGGGCTAGCCCAGGACCTGCAGAATAATGTCGGTGCCGGGAGCCACCACGGACCACTACGCTTGCTGCTCAGAATAGACGGCTTCGCAAGCAGTTACATAAGGTAGGGAGGCAAATTGTTGGAGGCAATACTTGTGCAGTGGCTGTCACCGCGTTCTTGGATGGGCGATCCCTGGCTTGACGTGGCTGTTGAAGCGATCGTTCATTCGCAACGCCGTCCGCTGTGGCTGCCAAAGAAAAACGTTCGTTTCAGGCCGTCTGTGAAACAGAGCCTAATATGTCGCCGCGGGGATCCTCGCCGCAATAGCCTCCCGTCGGCAACCTCGACACCAGCCGCAGCGCACGCGACATCCTCATTCGCATCTCCAACGCCAGCATGATATCTATAGTACCATGCAGCCCTCCTGCCCTGCGCTCTCTCTGCTGCAAAGTGACCCACAGATTGCCCGCGTTGATCGATCAGGGTGGGAGCCCATTTGGACACGAATAAAGGGGTGACGAGACACCTATAGCCTCCCTTCCGTGGCGTCTTGCCTGCCTCCCGGCTGCGCTACATACATCTGCCCAGTGTTACCGCCGCCAATTCTGCCATTCAAGCATCAAGATGCGCATTCAGCCTCGCAGACCTCAGGAGTCGCCAGCACGGGCACTCATCTCTCGGATGATGACCACCAACTCGGCTTTCGGGATGAAAGCATCCAGGATGCCTTCTTGCGCAACCGGATCGAGCAATCAAATACCTTGCAGCCGATCCTAAAATTCCCTGAAGTTGCCCGACCATTCATAGCCGACCACCCCCCCAAGCATCCCCTTTTCAATCCCCTTTTTTTCGTTTCTGGCTTACGGAGCACCTCCGAGCGAACGTTTAATGCTAACAAGAGGGCAAACCCGTCGATCATCTCCTGTTGTCTGCAGCAGGGGCATAGGCACAACAAGAAGTGTTTCATTCAGAGGTACCAATGCGAAACACCTGTATAAAGTTTGCCATCTCTTCTCCAATCTCCATTCTTCGCCATCACACCAATGCATCTCAATGACGTGTCATTCATGGTTGCTGCAAGTCAACCAAACATTCAAGCGTGGATCCCTGTCTAGCCGGAAGGCTACCTGGTACTAGTCCTTCACCATGGCTCGTGCGCACCAATCATTTCCGGGTCACACCAGCGCTCCCAAACAAGCGAGAATCTCATCATGAGTTTATCCCAACGACGCTGTAGAGGTCACAGATGGACACCGACGTGCAGACTCTTTTGAGGCAGTGCCTGCAGGCACGATGTGAAACAGCCTTGAGGATCTGCTTGCAGTGTGTTAACGACGCGTGGTTATGTATGGAGGAGCCAAAGAAAAGCACAATATTGTCTAAGCATGCTCTATTCACATATTCCGCTTGTCTCGTCTCTTGTCGTTGTGCCTTTCTTCATTCCGTTCATCATCTGCTTCCCATCGAGTCGTTTTCTTTCATTCATTCCATCTTTCGTGTCCTCTTTGTTCTTTACAACCTACCATCATCACACAGCACAATCCCATTGTCCTTTCACCCCAATACTCGCCATAGGGCTGGTCCTCACCTTCTCTTCTCACCCCTTATCAAACAACCACGGCAACTATGTCGCCACCAACCCGCAACCCATCGTTTGACATAACCGAAGACCACCACAACAATCATTGCGCCAGATCACCCTCCCCAGCGCCAACATACCGCTCAACTCTCCACTCCGATAGAGGCTATGCCTTCGAGTCTTCCTCAGTCCCCTTCACTTCCTCAAAGGAGGATTCTTACCCCATGGACCAAAAATCAACCCAACGCCCCGAGTCCGAGAAGCACACCTCTTTCGCCGTCCCCTTAGCCGAGCCCTTCGACACAAACCATCCACATTACGCCCCTCTCGCACAAGCACCGCCCTCCTTCCCACCATTGCCCCGGCGCTCCACCTTCCGCCTCCCACACCCCCGCCTAACAGTCCTCCTCCCCTGGCTCCTCTTCAGCATATTCTTCCTCGCGACGCTATGGTACACCAGTATCGCCCTTGGAATCCGCCTCTTCAGCACCCTCCACCATTCTGACTTTCCCAACACATCACCTGCCCTACCAGCTATAAACATCATCATCAACGGGCAAGATAAAACCAACACGGTGTCACTAGGCCCAACTAAAGCCTCCTTGGTACTGACGTCGACGGCCAAGGCACCAGTACCGGGGAATGGGTTTGATCCGAATCTCGGCACGAACACGATTACGACGAAGGTAAAGAGGAGTGTGAGTACAGAGGTGGCGGGTTTTGTCACTGTTACCGTAACAAGGAGTGTGGTTTGAGACTACGATAGAGGGCAGATGATGGTGGCGACTGACGCGAGAACAGGGGAGTTTCATCCTGAAGATTGAAGCAGAGACACAGCACAGCATAAAGTCTACTAGCTGTGTTGCATGATCTCTTTTGCCGATCCGACGTTCATTTCTTGCATATACTTGACGCGTCCGTAGCATATTATTTAACATTTAAATGACAAGTACTACTTTTTTTATTATATTTATACCTATACTATCTATACTATTATTACCAATTAATTTTCCATGTTACAAAGTACAAAGTACATTGGAAATATACGCGGAGAGATTTCATGGCCTGGGTCTACATCCCGCGAAAGCAAAAACTTTCGCGCGTACTCTCCACCATCGTGTCCTTGATTTCTTTAATACCACCTTACCCAGATCCGGAACCCCATTACACTACTGATTTTCCGCAATCCATATCTCCATAGCGTGCCCATCCTTATTGCCCGATACTCCCCTCATTTATCCCACACCAACTTCGAAAACTTCTCCACAAGTGAATCCTTCAACTGCCCTCCATCCTCCACCCATTGTGTCAGCGACAACGCCTTCTCAGCCCATACCCTCGCTTTCGCCTCGTTCTCCTGCAGATAATAGTCCACGCTCAGATTGAAGCTCGTCGTGGCCAGCCACTCCATCTCAACCGAAGGGTACCCATCAGGTATCTGATCTTCTACGTCAGCCATGTTCACAGCAGTTCCAGTAGTATTAATGGGCGAAGACGGTTGAGGGGTGTTTAACGGAGGTGGTGGACCACTGGGAGAGGAGATGGTCTGGAGAGGGCTTAATGATGTGTTCTGAAAAGGGACAGAAAGGCTTACCCTATGTCTGCTTGATGCTATCTGAGCTACTTGGTCGAGACATTTCAGACTGATAGCTTCGTCCAAAGTAAGGGCGAGCTGGAAGAGGCAGCGGATCCATCGGGAAAGCTTGACAATGTCATTGCCTATTACCTGGCATGACAAGTTGATGATCTTTTGGAAAACCGTCAGGATTACTATGCATTAACCGTCAGCATGCTTACACGAGGCTTATATTTGATGTGCTTACTGCTCCGATATTTTGAATCTAGGTTTGCTTCGACTGCGCACGAATGAGCAACCAGCACCAGATCCGCCAGCGTCTCGTAGTAGTCTGGAGTTTTGTACTTCCAGCATTCTTCGAAGAGTTCATCTAGAGCATCCCACTGCTCCAGCTTCAACACCGCTTCTATCTCGAGCTTGACAACTTGGAAGTGTTTTGAGATGATATCGAATTGTGCAAACTCATCATTTTTTTCAGTATGAAGCTCCTCAGCAGCGATACGTCGGAACTCTTGGCCATGCTTCCGGACTTGAAGATAATTTTGGAGCTATGTCTGTTAGCTCTGGTATCTCACAGACAGGGAGTAATCAATGGGCTTACATAGGCTTGCACATTGTCCTCCGCGCGAGCCAAAGTGGTAAAGGTGCATGCAGAGAGAAAGTTGCAAAGCAGTAATCGAAGCGGAAGTTCAGAATCATCCCGAGGTCGGCATTGTTCTTGCATTAGCTTGATGAACTGATCGATTCGTCAGCTTATGGTATGCACACATGTAGGCCGAATTTGATATACCTCTATACAGGCATTCAAGAGTCTCGCTAGCAATCCAGGGTGTATCTCTGCACAATACTTCAACGACAGATTGTACGCATTTTTGGAGAACCATTCGAACTCAGACAAAGTGAAGAGCTGCTTAGCGGGTATATTTGGCCCTCGTCGAGACGCTTTTGCCGAAGTGCAGGCTTGTTACAATTAGTATGACTAATATTGTTCTAAGACAAGGGTGTTTCTTACCTCCTTCGAATAGCGTACAAATCTGGTCCAGAACATCAAGTCTCGGTGTCCCGTCCTTGACTAGCTCTGCAATCAGCAGTCTTAATGTACATCTATATATCCATTAGGCAGGTCGCACCAAAAGAGCTGATATTTTTACCGTAAAAGAGCTGGGAGATGGAAACCTGCAGATGCACTGTGATCGTATTTCTGGAACACCTTCTTGAGAGCTACAATAGCTTGTTGCGTGTCCCCAGCATTTTGAGCTTCCAGTACACATGCATAAACGAGGGTGTCATCTTTTGATGATTGGCTGCACACAATGTCGAGACATTCAACAACTGCACGAATTAGTTCAGTTACGACGACTATGCGTATGAAGACGCTCACCGAAATTTAAATCGCCGCTCCGGAGTGCCGCCTTGTACATCAAGTATCGTGTTGTTGGTTCATCTCTGCCTGTATCGGACATCTTGCTAAAGACCTCTTGAGCGGCCCCATAATCCTGTCGTGCTAAGGCGCATAATATTACTTTTCTGCAGTGAGTCAATCACTGAGCAACAGTGCTGGGTTGATCACGAACAAACCTAGCAATCTTGGATTTGTTTAGCTCGCTGGACTTATCGAACAGTGGGTGAAGGCAGATACGACACCATGACTCCGCCACTGCATACTGTTCTTGGATGTAGGCTGTCTCTACTCGTTTCCACAATAGCTGTTGTATAGCACATGAGCAATCTCTTGACTTGCGGCGTCGGGAACTGATCACTTACTATCTGTGCAGCATGGGTCGCAGGTGCGGCCAGTGTGTGTTTTGTGTTTTGCTGTACAGCATCGAAAAGCTCTTTTAGCATATCGAGACAGTCTTCACAGTTAGAACTGGTAGTACTAATCCATATTCGAGTAATAATTGCTCTTTCGATCCAGCTTTGGTTTTCCTCCTGAAACAGTCGAAGCTCGATTAGATCGTCCAGAACCTTGCACGATGTTACGGCGCTACCAAACATTAATCCTGTCAGTGAGCGGTGGTTGGGACTTTTCTAACCTAGATTCTTTGAGTTTGTGCACGTAATGCATGATCCTGTTACCTTGTTAGTATAGCACGTGAGATGTGCAAGGCCTTGCCACAGACGTTTTGAAGTTGGTTTCGTTCAGGACCACGAAACGTACCATTTGGAGAAGAACTAGACAACATTAGTATGTATAGAGCGAGAAGAGAAGAAAGACTTACCTGCATAGATCTGACCACTGTTAATGGATTGTTCTGTGGAAAGAAGCTCTAGCTTCAGTAGTGAAACGGCCAGTTTCTCTCCGTAGTCCTATTCAGGCGTTAATCAAACATAAGTCATGACGGAGACATGTGCATACAATATCAAGCATGTTTACCATGTCCCATGCTTTCTTGCGTGTATTGGGACCTTTTATTTTCATGTATACCTGTACTATCCTCATGGTCAGCGTAATTTCGTTTCCATTCCCCAAGAAAATATACCAACCTATGCTGTGCATAACGCTCAGTCGCAAATCTCCAGCTTCAGCACTGAGCATCTCTAGTTCTTGCGCTCCAATCACATCATAGGATCGCTCCAGCCATCTCAATGCTAGCTCGTAGTTTTGCTTCTTTAGCAGATCATTCCCCATCTCGTATAGCATATCAGCGATTCTTTCAGCGGTAGAGGGAGGGACTAGGTAGTTCAGCTGCTTGCTCTTTAAGAACATGTACTCTGCCGTGTCCATACGATGTTGTCGCCAAGCCTGTTGCATGTAGACGTTAGTAAAGTAAATCTCTCAACAAAGTTAAGCGAGAGAGCATCGTGAATGTGTGGAATGTAGTGTATCCAGGCCTATGCTCACCAAAGTTATTCGCACGGCGAAGTACTCTACCCGCAAGCGATCTCCGAGCTGTGCCTCTTCATTCCATTCACCATCAGTCGCCTTACTTAGAGCGTCTTGGTAGTCTGCCGCTCTTTCTAGCACCTTGGTAGCGTTACTCAAATCGTTGTTCTGAAAACACACGCGTGCAGCTTTGAGTGCAACGTTCATGAGCCGAATACAAGTCTTCTGCTCTCTCCTCCTTGTTGCCTGGCCGCCTGCTGAATCGAGGAGCAGAAATGCGAAGACTCGAAGGAGGCAGAGCGCGCAACTCCTTTGGTTCATGTCTTCTTTGGTGTGCCCGTCTGGCTGCGACTCAGTGTGGCGCAGACGCGTAGACAGATTCCACAGCTCCGTGCCCATTCTGTCCAACTCATCGTGCTTTGCAGCGACCATGGACGATGAATGGAATGGCAGGTTACGGATATGAGACTGGAGGTCGTCAACAAGAGTCGGATCTCGAGAAAATTTGAAGCGCTGCGTGAGGGTTGAGGCGAAAGCTGCGAGATGTGAGTAAGAGCTTGCGAGTTGGTGAAAGGTGTGAGGGGTCACCTACAGAGGAGCAACTTGAGTTTCTTTTCGCGCTCGGATCTTATTATTGAATGCCCCGGCGCCATCATGAAAAAGTCATGTGGAGGTGAGGTTTGTGGTGAGGGAGCAGATGAGAGATGGAATGTGCGATTGCGCTACTAGGACACGCGACTGCCACCTCGGGGCTGGCAGTCAATGAGAAAAGAGAAAGTTATCTGACTTCTGAGATGGCTGAGACAATGTCATGGTATGCAAATGAAAAGCTATATACTGATTACAATAAATGTGAGTGTAGACTAAGCTAACAAGATAACCCCTATCCAACTAGACAAGACTCGATGTAGATGCCACCTACTTACACAGATGGTACCATTAGCATATTTTGCCCATTTGAATGCTTTTTTTTATCATCATTAAGCGTCTACACTTGTAGAATGAATCACCCAAATTTTACGTTACAGGCATTAAGTTGTCCCACCGTTCACCCGCAGTGCGAGAATCCAGATACCGCCCAATTTTACAGTGGACTTGACAGAGCGATGGCACTGTCTTTCATCCGGAGGCACGCTCGGTAATGGGCAAGAAGTTGCCTACAATCAAAGCAGGGCTACAGACTAGTCAGTAACAGCATCTTGAGGGAGAGATACAATCTCAGTAAACTTACATGTTATACATATCGCGCTTAACAGTAAATGAGAAGCAGCATTTGATCTCTGGATCCTTGGAGTTTGGATCGGGATTCTTCAGAGAACAGCCGGTTAGGATGGCCTTCTTGTTGTTGTCGAATGCGATCTGACCAAATTTCTCCCAGTACGACACCAGAGAGGCTTCAGCGATGATCTCGTGAAGGGCGATGTTTCCCTTTAAAGCTGTCAGCGAATACAATAATAAAAGACTGAAAAAACCCACGTCTCGTAATTTGGACATCGGCACGTGGATGAGTTCGGCCATCTCCTTGTTGCCCCTATATATCTCCCCTGTCCTTCTCCAGCAGCAAGCTGGAATGGCCATACTTGCGAAGATCCGATCGTACTCCATCAAGCTCTTGTCAAACCACATCTCCACTCGAACTAGCTCCATGTCTGTCAAAAGCTGCATCCGCTCGCGGAATTTGGGTCTAAACCGGTCCAGCTGTCGGAGGATCCTCACGCGTGAGATCTGCTGCAAATTTTGCTCCATGTACTGGTTCAGCCGTGCGTACCCCTTGACGTAGTTGAAAGGCCTCAACAATCCCGCATCCATTTTGGCCTTGAGCAGCTTGTTCATGCGCTCTTCGGGGCTGTCTGATCCGGTAGGATCCGCAGCTGTCATGTAGTATTTCTCCCGTGCCTTGTCAATTGGAAAGCCGCTCGCCGGTCTCTGAATGGAGCTTCCTGCAGCTGCTTGGGCGGGTGGCGGCAGCAATTGAGCACTACTCGACGCATCCGGGTTGTAGTTAGTATTGCCGGTGAGGGTACCCATTGGGTTCATCAAAGAGGGGTCGGAGAATAACTGGTGGAATTCTCCACCTCCGTAGAAGGCGCCGTCATCCATCAGGCTGTTGCTGAGGAAATCGTTGAGCAGATTGTACTCGTTGCTGACTTCGGACGTGTTGAACATATAAGAAGGGTGGAAGTGGTGCATGTCCTGGAAATTGTTTTGGGAAGGAGACATGAAATCATTGTAGTTCAAGACTTCGCGATAGTTTAGTGTGGTACTCACTCAAGGCTGGAGCACGTGTAACGTACAGGAAGAACTATTAGAAACCAGAGCAGGTAGATGTGATGCAGATACGGGCGCGGGTTGGGAGATCGATGCTGCATTGGCACCTCTGTTCTGAGGTAGTAGAGGCGGCGCAAGGTTGAGCCCTGCATCGGAGGCATTAGTCTGCTGATCGACAGCGTTGATGGCGGGCTCGGAGGGCGATGCCTCGTGCTTTTGGCTGTCTTTTTCGCCATTGGCACTGCCCGAATCTGGTTTGGACTTCTTGACACTTTCTCGAGGCTCGTCGTGGCAGAGGTGTCCAATGTTCCGCTTCACACATCGTGTACACGGCCGCTCCTGCGCAGCAAGGAAGAGAGGTCAGCGTGGGAAAGGGGATTAGGGCGCGCAGTGCACTTACGAGGTCGCAGGTCATATGCTGGTCGGGAGAGAGTTAGCATGCACTGTCAAAAGGCCTTGGCTGCAACGAGTTGGGAGGCGTCGGAGGTCGGGGAGGTGGTGCGGCTCACCGAACGTCTGCAGTATATACAGGCTAGAGGCAGCGCGCCAGGAATTAGCTGGGCCATTGGCAGTATTGGGGGCACAGGACAGAGGGCTCTAACCATGATTGACCTTCCTGCGCTTCTTTAGCGTTTTCGTCGGGCCCTCGGAGCCGGATGCGGGTGGGACTTCGTCGTGCTGCGGCGGCGACGACGAGGGCGCACTCGGTTTGTCGGTGTGTTTCCCCTGCGCCGTAGCCGTGGGTGCCGTCATACCAGAGGCAGCAGATCCATTAGGTCCTTGTGTAGCTTCCGTCATCAAAGGTCGCGGTGTGGGCAGGGTCCAGCGCAGCGCGCGCCCGTCTCGGAGGCCAGTAGGTTGGATGTGGTTCTACAACTGGCTCCCGGCGCGTGGGTGCACCAACAAAAGCAAGTGCTTCTGGCAGCTGTCCGAGCACGTTAGCTGGTGCCACTGGAGCCCGCGACGGGTACAAGGTGGACGGTAGCCTGGGCGAATTGGGCGGTGGAGAGGACTGTTTCATGCGCACGCGAGCTGGAGGTTCGGAGTGAATGTTCGGCGGAGGTTCAAGGGCACACACTAGCCGAGGTGGAACGGCGGGGCGCATCCGGGCCGGATCTCGATCACGCGGGGCATTCCCGTCGCAACAGTACGTCTCAAACACTAGCGTCGCAAGTGGCTCATCAATGGCGGGCGACGAGAAGACTTTGCATCGATGGATAACGTCTGCTGCCACTGCGCGCAGGAACTACATCGCCCAATCGACGGCCGCCTTGACTGGACCTTACACGACACCCAGCTGATGGGTGTATCTGGACTAGCCTTGCATGCACGACTCCGAGAACCACAGCACCGGGATTCCAAGCTTCTAAATTCGGCTCGAGATGATGATAGTGAACGAAACATGCTCCATCTCCCGTGCATCGGGCTCGCCGTGGGTCGCAGCCGAGAGCTTGCGCGCCGCTCCGCACTATCGATCCTTTACCTCTCGTTGTCTCGTACATTGCACGTCCCGGAGTATTGGATCGACGTCTGGAATCTGCAAAACCCTGATAGCAACCTTGACATACAGTCCCAGTACTATGTTCGCCTCACTACTCCATGCACCATACCATGCGCCAAGTCATCCGAGAACCATTGAAAAAGAACGGCACACCCAGACGCCAAACCTAACCTGCATGCCAATAGTTCACAGCGTACTGTACTGTTGTGCGCTGGCGTGTTTAAAGAGCACGTCGTCTAATGCCGCCTGCGCGTGCCTGATAGCCTGGTCGATGCCGTTCACCTGCGCCTGATTACCCTGCATCGCACCCAGGCTTCGTCGGAGTTGCTCGACGAGCGGCGCGAGCTCAGAATCAGGGGCATCGAGCATCGAGGTGTCGATTGGCGTAGACGCCTTCAAGCCAATATCGTCGGGTCCGTCGCCTTTGTTTCCGGCGTCCTCGAGGTCTTGCAACAGAGGATGGAGCTGGGACTCGTCAGCAAAGGGTTCAGCTAGTCGCTGAACGAGACGGGCCCCTACCTGCACACGCTTTTGCTTGTATCTCCACTCCTTTCTCCACTCATTCACGTCTTGCTTCAGCTTCTCTAGGTCCTTCTCATCCTTTTGGAGTAGATGCTGCACCACTTGCGACTGTTCCAGGAGGAGTTGATTCGTATGTCGCGCTGTTGTCACCTCTGTAGCGAGTTGTGTGTTGCGCTCGGTAAGTTTGTCGACATTGAACTGGAACTCCTTGGCCATAGGCGGGACTTTGACGGTTGACAACTTCAGCTCCAACGCCCGAACAAGTTTTTTTAGCCCAGCCTCCGCCTCGTTGATCTTGCGAGCATCGCCTCGGCCTTGGACAATCGTCTTCATTGCATCCCTGAGCACCATACCGATCCCCTCTAGAAGCTGCGGGGAAGCCTCTGGCCATTCGTCTATTACATCCTGCGGTATCCTCTTTCTTGACGGCGCAAGCTGGACATATTTCGGTGCACTTCGCTTCTCCGCAGCCAGTTCATCGATGTCGGCTTCTTTCGCCTTGCGTTTCCGGCTTTCGGGAGCCTCTACTTGGGGCGCAGCCGCCCGTGATGCCTTGGGCCCTCCTCGAGGTGCATCTCTTCGTGGTGATTCGGGGTCTGCCTGAGATTTCGATGCGCGCTTCCTTGTAGTCTTCTGTTTCTTGGGCGCAGCGGAGAAACGGGTCTTCCGCTTTCCTTGGCCGCTTGAACGCGTCGGCGCCTAGTTTCTAATCAGAACACAGGCAACCATGAGGGAAATTAGAACTTACCATTGCGTCGTGGTTGCGAAATCGCGAGTGGTGCTAGACGCGTCTTAATGTTCAGTTTAGCCAAGCTTTGATCGTCGCTTTCCTTAACGGTAGCGTTGCCGATCTTCACGTGCCGGACCACGCCCACTTCATTCACTCCCTCGCTTAAATCAAAGCTCTCATTCCACTCAAACAGACATTCCTGGTCTGATGATGATGTTGTCACATTTGCAATCTAAATAAAGCCTCGTCCCCGTCATGAGAACTGACTGTCACTGCATCCAGATTCGTTTCTTTACTGTATATTTCACACATCGTCTCCAATTCAGGAAAAACCAGGAACAAGCTGGAGAAGGCGAAAGCCCTTATGAGTTTCGTTATCTATAACATTGGCTGGCCTATAGCTTAATTATAATTCATTATTCACGGACCTCGTCCACCCACTTCTTCATTTTGCAATGTCTTACAGCACTCCCATTTTGTTCGATCTGCATGACTCCACTCCAAGTGGTATTCCCTCAGTCCTATATATACACCCGGTGCCCTCAAAATGTGTACGCTAACTACCACATCTGCACTCTCTGCGCACATAACTACACCACTACCATGCCCTGCCCCATACTATCAAACAGATACTACCCTAAGCATGGAGTAGCACAATATAAGAGGTAACATGGATTAGGGTATGGGTACGCGGAGGTGAAGGTGAAAGCGGAATGGTGCTCGGGCTGCGAGTTCGAGAAACGGTGGCAAGAGAGGCCAAACGAAGACGTACAGGATGAATATGAAGCTATTCCATTGTTTACCCCTTCTCCTCACATCTATGGCTGATTCCCGTAACTATAATTACAAGTTTCTGCCACTTCTTGTCACGACTATACCACACAACGACACTAGCGCCGGCTTCGTACGACAAGAGCCCCACGAACGACTCAAGTCCTGGGAAATTGCCAGCAAGACTCAGGTGCGATACATCTTCGAGGTGAAGCATGTGATGGAGACTGCGTGCGGGGGCTGTTCGATGTCGAACCAGCGGCAGCGCAAAGAAGTGGCGGAAGGAAATAGGTAAAGCAATACGTGTGAAGCTAGAAGTGGATATTATCAGAGTGGAGAGAGAATAGGGCAGTTAAATGAATCTAACGAATGAATCCAAGCTCCACAGCTGACCACGAAACACAATTCATCGGCGAAGGTCTTGTTCATGCGTGGTACTATACTACGTCGATTGGTATATTTCTACGTTGTACCCGTTCTATAAACATTCCCTTCCTGGCTAGTGCTAAACAGGCTCTATCCCGTCCTTTGATGTCCCAAACAAATGTCGGTGAAGTATGCATGCCGAATAAATGTATGATCCGCAAATGCATGCGCGCGGCCCTCCCAGTACCCTGACTCTTTATTCGCACATTATGCGCCGCCTTCCATAGTCCATAACCATCCAGGCCCCCTCATATCCCCCAAAAATCATTTATCCATCCCAACCCTGTGCATAATCCTTCCCTCAATGAAACTTCGCACTAACAGCCCCATACCGCACGCCATCAACCTTTAACTCAAACACTAATCCGGCACTCTCGATCTTCATATCAAGTGTAAAATCGAGATTATCAAACTCCACTCCCTTCGTCGTGGTCAACCTAGTGAAAAGGCTCTTGGGCACTGTATTCAAGTCCGTGGTGAGCGTGCAGACGTTGATGAGCCCCTTGCGGTACGAGTCTGGTGCCGAGTCGGCATCGCATGCGATGAGGTCGTCTTCGACGACGAGCGATTGGCCAGGCCGGAAATTCCGTGTGTAATGAAATGATATCGGGTGGGATTCGGAAACTTGCGCGCCCTAAGTTGGATGTCAATACAACGAGCATGGAAGAAGGAGGTGTGTAGGGCGGAAGAGAAATGAAGAACATGAAGTGACGACGTACCTTTGCAATATGCCATTGCATCCTATCGCTCACCATCCACCGCTCCCAAAGCGGACTCCAGTACCGGTCACTGATTGGGTGTTTTGCCTCGTCAAAGACCGTGGCATAGCTCGTCCCGTAATGCCATCTACTCCTCCTACTCACGACCATACTTCCCTCCAGGCCTCTCAACACCGCGCCTCGTACAACAGCTGTCCAGGCATACATGGGATGCATAACCTCTATAGTCTGCGGTGCGTTCATCGCTGCTGCATGCGTAGGTCTCTCGGTATAAGGAGGCGGCGGTGCGTTATTGAAGTGCGACTTCATGCGGCTGTACAAATAATTGCTCTGACCAAAGCCGCCAACCAGCACAATCCCGCATACAAGCCCGCCCTTCTGCCGTATAGTTTGCACCTGGCCCTCGACAAGATTTACCACTTCCTCCACAACCGGATTGAAAATTTCTTTAACTTGCTCGGCACTCATGACCAGGAATCCAGAATCCAAGCCCGCCTCTTCATCGTCCGGGAGTCCAGGAAATGGTACGTTGACCTCTTGATGCTCGTCCTCATTGAAATTGCGTTTCACAAACTCCTCAAAGTATTTTAGGCCCATGTTCCAAGTTTTCGCTTTCTTCTCGCGCATCATATCGTATCGCTCCTGCCCGATGCGCTGCTTGACGTGATCTTCAAAGCGGTAGTTCAAAAATGCGGAGCCACAAAGGCCCCCGGTTCCGACGGCAGACTCTTCAACGCGAAGCGGATTCAGCTGTGTAATCTTGTAAGCTATGAGATCGACCGTGCCACCTCCTGCATCAGCCGTTAGCTCAATCATCCGTATAATTCATTGTCTTGCGACATACCAGCATCACACACGATGAAGTTATCCCCGATTTTGAGATGATTGGGTTGAATTGCCTTCAACGTATAAACCGCCGCGGCCTCAGGCTCACTGATCAATTTCAGATCATGCATTTTCCCCATACCCGCCTTCTCCGCTGCCTTCAGTGTTGCATCTTTCGCTGAGTCACTCCATACCGCTGGGACGGTCATCACAAACTCCACTTTCGTCATGCTCATAAATGTCTCGCCATATCTCCTCGTAAGGGTCTCCATAGTATGCTTGTATATCTGCGCGAGGTAGTCTGAGACGGCTTCCATGACAGTCTTCTCATATTTGCGCAGTTGCGCAGCTGTCTCAAGGGGCGAGACGAATGAGGGGAGCTTGTGGTTGCGGTCGAGGAACAGCTTTATGCATCGGAGACGCGTCTCTTCGGGTTTGAACTGGAACCCCCATTTCACATTCTGTATTGTATTTCCGTCCTTGTCGAGGGTGGGCGTATCGTAGGCAATCTCCGTAGGAACTTTGTCCGATGTGATTCCTAGAAGAAAAGTATAAGCACTGGGCAGGTGTTGTATGCTCAATTGAGGAGTGTGGTGCAGTACCATTCCCGCCGGGCCAGGTCTTGATGATGTCGATGTCCTCTGGAGTTGCGCTGTAGACCGCCGCAACGCCTGTACAGTCAGTCTCTTGATCTCTGTTCAAGCGGAACGGTTCTCAACACCCACCACTGTATGTCGTCCCAAAATCCACGCCAACGATCAGCCTGTCTTGCGTCGGTGCCGCTTTCGGTAACCCCTCTGTGCTGATGGCGTGGTTCTGGTGGTTCGCATTTGGATTGAAGGCATATGGGATGTTACTCCCTCTTGCAGAGAAGGAACCAGACATATTGGCAAGCTCCAATCCGAGCACGCTGGGCTACCGCGCTAACATATATGAGCAAGATCCTCTTTCGCGCAGAGTGGGGTCGCAAAGATGGTCAGCCAATGCAGTGAAGCTGGGTTGCGAAAAGGGAATGCGATGATTGAAAGAAAAAGCGCAAGGACCGCGGGGTCATGTAAATCGGTGCCTGAGAGGCATTGTCGGTTAGGCACCTGTCATGTTGGTGTAAACTCTGACGCCTGGGGCAACCGGGAGTGATGCATGAGACTTGGGACTCAGCTGGGATGTATGTGGCGTTAGAGTTGTGGTGGCTGAGGTCGGATTGGCCCCGCCTCCCGCTTCCGTCTCGCGTCTCTCCCTCAAGGCATCATCGCTCCACACTCTCCGGACTGCATTGCAGGAGCACACATCTCGCTAGAACCCATTCACACCGAGACTGGGGAGACACGATGTTGATGTGCTCGACATGTATACACAAAACCCTGTAACAACTATCACAATAGCTCCACCACAGCGATGACCGGCGGGGACAAGAAGGGCGCTGGTAAGCATGACAGTTCTTAGACTCTAGGTAGAAACGGCTTCATTCCCAGGGATTCCCTTCTGACAGCGTCAGATATCTCTAATCGCCTTAGACGCCCCGCAAAACTCGGCTCACGGAGCTCGAAAGCCCCCTCACCCTCCATCAGCGCCCCTCCCAAGGCCGCAATTGCTGATGGGAAAGCAAAGAAGGAGGACTTGCATCGGCGGAAGAATCCCTTCAATGAGATGCTTCACTCGAGATCCAAGAAAGAGGCCAGCCGTAGCAGCTCACCAACCCTAGAGGAACATACGCACGAGCGTGACCAACAGCGTGCGCGGACCACTTCCCAAGTCAGCATCAAGGATCTACAAGATGTAAAGGCAGCAGATAGGATAGCCGAGCTAGAGAGGGCTTTAGCGGTGGCTCTAGAAGGGCAGAATGCGATGAGAGAAGAGCTAGAGAAGGTCCGACAGCACGGAGTTATAACAAGAGAGACCATCGAAGACTATAGGCGCCAGCTTTCCGGGACGTATAACGCCAGTCCTCGACCGCACTCTCCTCGAGCTACCTCCCACCACTCGCATTCCACTCATATGGATTATGAACACGAGATCTCACCGCCCCGCTCCTTCCACAGGACACGCGAGGATCTAATCGAACAAAACTACTCGCTGCGCGGGAAGCTCGCCGAGCTCCAAGAACAGCTAGAATCTCACGACTCTCCGACTTCCCACAACTCGCACACTGCATCATCCAGAGGAGACTCGGAATGGAACGAGCTAACTGTCCGCCTCCACAATACCGAGAAAGAGTCCCAAGAGCGTCTCCATCAGCTCCTCTCGCTCAAACACAGCATCTCCTCTCTCACCCGAACCGCCTCACAAGTCACGGATAGCGAGCTCGCGGAGCGCCTCCAGCAGCTCGCATACATGATCCGGGAATGGGTCATCAGCAATTTTCGCCGCACCAAGCTAAACTTCAGCAATATCTCGCCAGACACGGCGCAGGCGCTTGAGAAGATCAATCCTCGGTACAAAGATATCGATTCCACGGACCGGCTGGCGCTCTACCAAGCCCTGATATCCAGCGCACTGATGCGGATATTCCGCGAAAGCTTTGTCATTGGACTTCCTGAGACGGGACCACTCGCACCCATTCGCCAACTGGCTGCGTTTATCTATAATACGGGGTCTGAGTATCGAGAATGGCGAAGAAGTACGATACGCAGTCTTGAAAAGAGTGAAGCGAGACAGCAATTGCAAGTCGAACGAGACAACATGCTGCACAAGATATCTAGTGAGATCGGCCACCATCTCTTCACGCTTACATCTGTCAACCTCTCTCCAGCGGCGCAGACCTCACTTCTCAGTATACTTAATACGGCAGCGGATCTGCAACACGCGCTCTTATTGCAAAAGGCGCAGTATCAGATCCACTTCTTCCGGAATGAAGAAAATAGGGAGGTCTACTTCGACGAAGAGAGGATGGACGCGATCAACGATCTAGATAGCGGCATGGATGAGGACGGTGATGTGTTTACGGAACGGCGATTTAGCTTTTGCGTATTCCCGTGTCTGGAGAAGTTTGGTGATGAGTGGGGGGAGAAGGTTGAGGTGAGGAATTTGCTATTAAAGGCGAGGGTGTGCTGTGGGGTGGGGTAACAATGATAGTCATAAATATAAGCATCGGTACAAAAGATTACTTGTGAAACTTCAGATTTATTCTATTCTATTCAAGATATGCGAATCTTACTAGTAAGCAGAGATGTGCAAATAGCAAAGTCTCGTTCTAGCCACATCAAAGATGCTACTCGGGAGTAGGCCAGATCGAAGTTTGCCGTTGGCAATCGCGCCACGGTCCAAGAGCCGACGGCACAAAACGTGCACGTCGATATGGAGTGTCGTGGGCGGGTCGTTCTACGCACGAAAGACTAATTGACATGGTATCAGGAACCAATGGCAACTTAAAGTTGTGCGAGGGGGTCGAGGTGGGAGATGGATCATGGGAAGGAAGCAATTGGGGGCGAATTGGACTTGGATCCCTTTGTGAGATAGCCTATATCACCGCTGGAAGAAAGACGGTCGATGAAGTCACCGAAGAGAAAACCAAAGGGATCTGTAGGCTTCGCTGTGGTCATACAAGTACAGAATATGAAGCACAATGTCAGTCGCTACTTGGAGGCACTTCCTCTTCATCATCGTCATCATCGCCTTGGACGTCCATGACTCGTTCTCCTGCTCTCTGGAGTGTACGACGACTCCAGGCTCGGACGCCTTTCCATATTGCCTGTGATTGTTAGATATATTATTATGTTGGAGAAAACAGGAGTAGAAGCATACCACTAGGAATGTAGAAACGCCAATTAAGATGATGATCCAACTGATTTGCTCGTACCGGTCGCGTCCGGTATTCCTACCTCTCCCTCCGAGCCTAATGTATAAAGGACTGGCAAAAATTACTTTCAAAAACCCGATGACACCCATGCCAGTAAAGCCTTTGAGGAAGTGCTCAGTCCAGGTGGAAGGCTCGTCATCCTCGTAGTAGTCCTCATAGCGGGAGCTTGACCATGGCGTTAGATAGCTCCACGGATCGATGTACATGTTGATGATTGGGTCTGCCACGAATCCGAGGAAGAATACAGCTAAGAAAAGGATTACAACAGTCAATATGATTTGAGCGGCTGCGAAAATTGATCAGTCTGTGCTCGCTTGGTGTAAAGGGACAACTCTGAAGGGCTCGACATACCCACACTAGCCACAAAGCGCCCTGCTCCCAGCCGAGCAAGTCGATACTTAAATCTACATGTCGGACATTGAAAGTAATTTCGACGCCCATAGCTCGGATCGGCGTGACGCCATGCTTGCAGGCAAGCCTCATGCACATATTTGGACGAGCCTTTACATAAACATGGTCGAATCAAACGTCCTGATTCGTCCTCGTACGTGACATTGGGCACGGATTGAAAGATGCCAGGCAGGCTCTCGGATGGGGCATTGGTGGTTGGCTGAACAGTTTCCAGACAGATTCGACATTGCCTCGGTGGCCAATACCTACGTCGAGAAGAGTGCGTGCCTTGTTCAGGCTGTGGAGGTTCGCGGGTACCTGACGGATTTGATGGGCGTGGTGGTGGTTTCGATGTGGATTCCGAAGACGCTGCCGAGGGGTCTTTAGGGATATCATCATCTGGGAAGTACCAGCCTGGCATAGGCTGATATCCGGAGGTAGAGGCCATGATCAAATGAATATTATCATGAGAAGTGTAAACTTAGTGGACGATTAATATTGAACTTGTTGCAATAGAACAATGATGGGTAAGAGTTTGATCAAAAGGGATCTTGCACGGACAAGATTCGCCGGCCGGAGCGTGTCGGCAACACGAGCCTTGCACTCTCCTATTCTAGTTGCGAGTGGCTAGCCCGCTCTGAGGTGAACACGGTGGCACCAGGCAGGCGCAGCGGAGATGGAGTGTCGTCTTTTGGAACGTCGTGGAATGTCAAAGGCGAAGCTTTTGAGGTTGCTGCCACCTGGCCCAAGCTCCTTCGCTTCACGTGATCATAATCGGCTTGGCGTTTGGGAAGCCGCGACTGCAAGCTTGCCTAGCGAAGCTCCAGCTCCGTCTCCAACTCTCTTTCCACACCCACCCCGCTATACACTCTGTCCCTTTGGTTGTATTCTCCTTAAAGACTTCCCTTCTCTACCACCTCTCCTGCAGTCTATCATCATGGCCGACAGATACTCCTTCTCCCTCACGACATTCTCGCCCAGGTAAACAGCCGCCGCTTTTCTAGTGTTTGTATATTTCGCTTGCTGACGAGACTGCAGTGGAAAGCTGGTGCAGATAGGTACGCAATCAGAGCGGCGCTCTCTCATATGAGAGCTGGACTCAGTTGTTAGCCTGTTGCTGATGCCTCTACAGAATACGCATTGAATGCAGTCAACCAAGGTGTTACGTCGCTCGGCATCAAGGGTACGTCTAGCTATACTATGACCGCTCACATTTTTCGTTTCGATGCTCATCAATACTAGCTACCAATGGCATCGTCCTCGCCACGGAGAAGAAGTCCTCGTCACCACTCATCGACTCCCAATCGTCCTCCAAAATCAGCCTCATAACGCCCAACATCGGAATGGTCTATTCAGGCATGGGTCCAGATTACCGCGTTCTTGTCGACAAAGCTCGCAAAGTCTCCCACACCGGTTACAAGCGTATCTATAACGAGTATCCGCCCACAAGGATACTGGTGCAGGACGTTGCCCGGGTCATGCAGGAGGCTACACAGTCAGGTGGTGTACGGCCATACGGAGTCAGCCTCCTGATCGCAGGATGGGATGATGGAATTGAGCCGGAGAAGGACTCGGACTCAGACTCGGAGTCAGAGGACGGATCTTCAGACCCAGAGAAGAAAAAGCCCTCCGGCAAGACCGGTGGAATTCTAAAAGGCGGACCCAGCTTGTACCAGGTCGATCCCAGCGGCAGCTATTTCCCGTGGAAGGCGACGGCGATTGGCAAGAGTGCGACTAGCGCGAAGACGTTCCTCGAGAAGCGGTACACGGAGGGTCTGGAGTTGGAAGACGCAATTCACATTGCACTTCTAACCCTGAAGGAGACGATAGAAGGAGAGATGAATGGAGAGACTGTGGAGATTGGCATCGTTGGGCCGCCAGAGGATAGGTTATTAGGCATCGAGGGAGTAGAGGGCGCGAAGGGTCCTAGGTTCAGAAAGTTGAGCCCCCAGGAGGTCGAGGACTACTTGACAAATCTGTAGAGCAGAGAATGGTGGACCCATATATGGAGTAGAGCCGTCTTAGTATCTTAAAACTTCAATAGATTAGCTCTAGGCGTTCATGTAGGTCCGCCTTAAGAGTCATATGACTTTCTCCAATTCACATACAATCTAGAAGCGTACCGTAGGTGGTAAAATTTTTTTTTTACTGTAACAATCCCAAGCTCCTGTCTTTGACTACTTCCTCCCGTCTTGAAATTGTTGTTGTAGATGTCAAATCATTGATGATATTGGCTAATTCGGGTTAGCGCGATTTACTCAAGCTGCCTTGCTACGAACCACCTTCACTTCAACATCCTTAACCCTCGACCTGATGTACGGTACTCACAACGTAAGCCATGGAGCCCGCCAAAATCGTCCTCGAAGTTGAAGAAGACGGCGTGACCGTCACAGCCGGATTCAAAGATGATACCTTTCGCCTCCGCACTTATCAGGCTGAAATGGTAGAGAGAAGCCTCGAAGCCAACATCATTGTCGCGATGGATACTGGTAGTGGTAAAACACATATGAACGTCCTATCTTTCACAAGCATGTGCAATTTCTCCCCCTAACTTTCAATTCAGAGCTCTTGCTCGGACCGCAGCGGAATTGGAAATATGTGATCCTAACAAGGTATGGATGACTCGATATTCAAGGTATCCCATTAATGTATGGATTTAACAGTTGGTAGCTTGTCTGGTTCCTTGCACCTACTGTGACTCTATGCGAGCAGCAATTCGCTGTCTTCCAAACAGCTCTCCCCGCTTATGGGAGCATACTGCTTAGTGGAAACGACGGTGTGGATCATTGGACAGATCAAAGTACCTGGGATGGTGTCCTAGAAAATGCTCGCATCGTCTTATCGACGCATGCGATACTCCGGGACTCCCTTACTCATGGGTTTGTGAAGATGGATAAGTTAGCCTTGATCATATTCGACGAAGGTATGAGAGCCCTCGCATGATGGCATATTGCAATCTGACCCTCTCGTAGCCCATCACTGCACCCTAAATCATCCTGCCAATCAAATCATGTCCAACTTCTATAAGCCTCGTCTCTCAGAGAAAAGCGGTTTCGGACTTCCAAGAATCCTAGGGCTTAGTGCAAGCCCGGTGATGCGAGCAAAAGCGGACCGTACTGGGCTCAAGTAAGTCGTCTTTCAGATCTAAGGCAGCTGCAGCTCATCATCCGAGGCAAATCGAGGAGAACTTGAACTCAATCACAAAGACCCCCAAGATACATCGTTCAGAGCTCATCCGCTTTGTCCACAAACCTGAGCTTCTCAAGATTTCTTACACCATGATGGATTCTACGTATTCTCCTTTACTAGCCGCTCTCATTCACACTCATGCTCATTACGACATCAAGACCGACCCTTGGGTACTCGGTATGATTGAGAAACAGCAGCAAGGTTTCGATTACGCGGCAAAACTACACCAAGTCGCCATGGTTAGAAAGACATACTGTGCAGAACAACTCAGAAAGTTCGCCAGAAAAGCAGAAGCAATGCACGTAGAACTAGGTCCATCAGCAACTGAATGGTACATACATCAGTGCATCCGTAAATTCGAGGAAATGACTCGACCTTTAGACCTGCAGCTCTTCGATTGGTCTCGTGAGGAAAAAGACCATCTTCTGAAGACACTCAAGAATCTTCCCCTGTCCCAAAAAGGCTGCCCGACAATTTCTCTGGATCAACTGTCCTCAAAAGTGCAGAGATTGATTGATGTGATGGTGGCCGAAGCAGGTGCAGAAGTTACTGGGCTAGTCTTCATAGAACAGAGAGTATGGGTAGCCGCCCTAGCTGAAATCTTGTCCACGCATCCTCTGACCCGAGGTGTATTCAGCATTGGCACGTTCGTCGGAACCTCACAGTCAAGCAAGCGCAAAGCTAATATAGCGGATCTTGTTGAAATTCAAAACCACCGAGATACCTTGGACGACTTTCGCACCGGGAAGACGAATATAATACTCACTACCAGTGTTCTCGAAGAAGGAATCGATATATCCAGCTGCCACCTTGTTATATGCTTTGAACGCCCGAAGAATCTTAAATCTTTCATCCAACGCCGTGGACGAGCCAGGAAGCAGAAGTCTAAGTACCTCATTTTCCAAGCGGAAGACTCGACTGTTCAATCTCCGGGAGCTTGGGAGTCTTTGGAGGAAGAAATGAGAGCTGCGTATTTGAATGACCTCAGACATGTACATCAGGCCGAGGAAAGAGAGCTGACTGAGGAAGTCGGAGAGATGTTTTATGGTGTGGACAGCACTAGGTGAGTATTTGTAAACATCCCTCACTTTTTTTATGCGTCGTTCCTTATTAGTAGCACTTTGACCCTCACAGCGAAGATTTCATACGGCGTGTTGTTTCGTCAGTGGTTTGGAGACTTACACTTTCTTCTCTTTACGAGGCAGATCATAGTTGTAGCACGTGTCTTCCCGGTAGCAGTGCAAATTGCACCCTAGCACATCAAACACCCCAACGCAGACCAATTTTGCCTCTTACCAGAATCATGTCTGGGTTCATGAACTGACTCTGGATCATAGGGCGCTTCTCACACTCGATAACGCGTTGCCACATCTCAGCCATTTCTGTGCCCTTCTTGGATCCGGGCCCTACATTGACTCGCGGCCTCAGTTTTCCTTTATCACTGGGGATATGCTGGGTGATGCCCGGATCACTGCAGAAGTGACGCTTCCCATTTCGGTGGACCCTGCTGCGAGGACGGCACGAGGCACACGAAGCTGGGTCACAGAACGCATGGCTAAAAAGGATGCTGCATTCCAAGCCTACAGAGCACTGCACTTGGCTGGATTGGTAAACGACAACTTACTACCCGCTCGTCAGGATGAGGAAGACTTGATGGATGAGTTTCAAATTCCCGATCGTACACCGTCTTTGGTCAGGGTGTCTCCAACTTTTGACCCTTGGCTAGCTGTCGCTAGTCACCTGCAACAGGACCCGCACACGTACCATCGGACTCTTCTCAAGATTCAGACTATCGAGGAGGACCCA
Organism: Beverwykella pulmonaria; assembly: GCA_001599595.1. Lineage (NCBI taxonomy): Eukaryota > Fungi > Ascomycota > Dothideomycetes > Pleosporales > Melanommataceae > Beverwykella > Beverwykella pulmonaria. The sequence goes on from BCHH01000002.1 coordinate 4,408,732, forward strand.
TTTTATATGGTATTACTTACGCCAAGCTTGATGCCACAGATGCCACAGATTCTCCTCCACTGGAATAAAAAGATCCAATACTCAGTTGAAAGCTCACGGCTGCCAAGAGCAATCTACACTGAAGTAGAAGTGCTGACCCTGCGATCTATCACCCGCAAGATTCTTTGCTCGATATACTTTGGACGCATGCAAGAAGAGAGATACGATTTCTTAGCGCTATTCGCCCCAAGTGATGCTCGAAATCCGATTTGGGATCATGAGAAACTTCACCACTTCGACTCTCATACGAACGGAAATCAATTGGCAATGGACCTCATTCAACATCAGGATCGCAGGGCATCAGATTGGGGGCTCATATCAATCCTAGAGGAAAGCCAGAAATATATGCTCAAAAGTATCAGAAGCGAGCTGGGGATATCAGGGTATCAACTTGAGGCAATACGAGCACCAAAGCGACGCGACTTCCTGCACCAAATTCCTGAATCAAGTCAAGAGAATAATGCCTACACTCGGACAGAGTTGCTGGATGCAGCGGACTGCATTGTTGAGAACCTGCCTGCTTCCTATTCGAGATTCGCACTCTTCGTGCCATCAATACTGTGGGAGTACCAAGTATACATGATCGCAGAAACACTTCAGACCACGCTCCTACGACCAGTCGTGTTTGAAGTGACCGATCTTCCTCTCCTCGTTCAAGCTCTCACTTCATCAGCCGCCAGCGAAGAAAACAATTACCAACGTCTCGAGTTCTTAGGCGACTGCATCTTGAAGTTCATTGCCTCGCTTCATGTCATGGCTTCCAATTTGACCTGGCCAGAGAGCTTCTTGTCCGGCAAGAAGGGAAAGATCGTCTCAAATGGTTTCCTGGCTCGTGCATCAATGAAAGCTGGTCTCGACAAGTACATCATCACTAAGAAATTCACAGGTGCGAAATGGGCTCCTACATACGCAGGCCACGTCCTTTCTCCACAACCGCCAGACAAGGAAATTGTTACAACGCGGTCTTCAAAGTTGCTAGCCGACGTTGTCGAGTCCCTCATCGGGGCATCGTTCGTCAAAGGCGGATTCCCTAATGCCTTCCTCTGCGTGCAAACACTCCTCACCATGGAAGAATGGACGCCTATCCCCAAAGCCAACGAGACGCTATTTAACGCCGCTCCCAATGTGTCGTTGACCCATCTCTCAACTCTAGAGACACTCATAGGGTACACGTTTTCCAAGAAGATGCTTCTCCTCGAGGCCGTAACGCATGCTTCGTACACTGGGCCAAATGCAAATTGCTCATATGAGCGTCTGGAATTTCTTGGCGATGCTGTGTTAGATTATATCATTTCGAGCCGATTGTTCGAGCATACACCGCCATTGAGCCACCAGAAAAGGTACGAAGGTCATGGTACACTACGAACGTGTGCCCCCCCCTACAATCGAATCTGCTAACTGTTTGGCAGTAAGCAACCCTTTCTGTAAATTTGAAATCAAGCCACGTCTAGGATATAACATATCCGGGTGCATTCTGGTGAAGAGGTCAAAATGGTCAGGCCCGCTTGCGCTGGACAAATAGATCTGCCCGAAGCCACTGTGCCGTTCTAGCAACGATGGCTCGAGTAAGGTTCAAAAGTGACCAGATGCTTCCTGAAGGGTGCTTTAGACTCGTCATCTTACCTCCTAGCCAAGCTATTACCCCCCTCAATTGGCAAGCGCCTGCTGATCCATCTTACACTTTTAGTGCACGCCATGCGCTCCGCGATGGTAAACGCCAGCTTTCTCACCTTCCGCATGTTCGAAACTACTCTCCTAACACCCGCCCCCTGCACCCCAAACACAACCACAGGCCCCAAAACCGTTCACCGCGCCCTCTGGCAGTACATGCGCCACAGCTCCCCTTCCATCCTCGACCCACGCGATACTGCCATCGCACAGCACAATTCAGCCAGGAACCAGATCATCGATGCCATGAAGCACGATAATCGCTTCCCCTGGCATCTGCTCTCCCTTACCGACGCGCCCAAATTTCTATCCGATATTGTGGAGAGTGTGATTGGGGGGATTTATATCGACAGTTGGGGGAGTATTGAGGCGTGTGAGAGGTTTGTTAGGAGGTTAGGGATTTTGGATTGTTTGGAGAGGATTTTGAGGGATGGGGTTGATTGTTTGCATCCGAAAGAGAGACTGGGACATCTGGCGGTTGAGCGGAGAGTACAATATGTCAAGATTGTGGATGAGGAGAAAGAGAAGAATGAGAGAAAGATGTACACTTGTCAGGTCAAGGTTGGAGATGTGGATATCGGCGGCCCTGTAAAGGGTATCAAAAGGCTCAACGCCGAAACTATAGCTGCATGGAAAGCATGTAGGATTCTTGAGGAGATGGCGGATGTGGATATGGAAGACATGAGTAGTGAGGACGAATGGCATGATGCCGATGAGGGGGGAGGGGTGAGGCTGGACTTGGAAGAGTAGGTGGAGGTCTGTCTGATAGATACCATGGTCCTGTGTATTCGGGTTGGTTTAAAAAATTGTCCGTGATCTAGGGATTGAATGAAGGAAATGCAAGCACACCGCTCCTCGATGTCGCTCTTAGGTTGGGTAATGTTCGTCTCTGTGCCGCGAATAACCCAACGTGCCGAAAAACATAAGGGGTACTTTGGCTTCAGGTATGTCAGTACTTTCAAGCAAAGTAATTATCGATCTAGGCTAGTGCGATACGAACCCTCACCTTTCACGTGACCAGCACTGTAAATTTACTCAGATCGGTAAAAGGCTTAATTACCTGTGGCTATGCGAGGTCTTGACACGCAGGCCCCTAGCCCCACAGTCTTGCAACTTTGGCCGTGCCTCCAGTTAACCAACGCGGCTCTCCAGATCCACCTACAGAAATCACCACCGCACAAGGATCTATCTTCAAGTACTCTGTCCGCATGTACCACTCCTTGTCTAGAGGTCTCATGCCACCCCTAACGCAACGCACCTACCACTTCGGAGACTTAGATTGTGTCAGGCTTGGCTGAGTATCGTTGGAATATCGACACACAAAAGCGAGCGAGCACCGCCAGCTGATGCATGAGAAAACTACTCCGAGACACGGAAGTGTGTCTGAACGACGGGCTTCCCATCTCTATATCGATCCAAAACCTCGTTGACCTTCTCGGCATCCAAGCCAACTGCGTCTGCAACCTCGTACTTCAGTGGCACAATCTTTCCGTCTTTCACATACTCACCAATGTTCGCCCATAGCTCTTTTCCTAGGGACTGCCCATGCGGAATACCATATGTGTCCTTGACCTCATATTCGTGGTCCTTCTTCGTAACGTTAGCAGTCTCATGCGGCCGTGTTGGAAGCAGCCTGGCAACCGTCCCCTTCCTAGTAGAGGAGAGAGCATTGATACCGACATAGAGCGTCTCGGCAGGATTCACAGTGTCAAAAACGTAGATAAGATCGTCGCCCACGGCGCTCTTGATGCGTGAGTGAACGGCTTCGTCTCCTCCATGTCGATCAAGCACTTGGGTGGCACCCCATTTCTTCAACTCTTCCTCTTTTCCGCCGAGAACCACAATCTTCCCGATTCCGGCCAATTTTGCCAGCTGAACCGCTAATCTGCCGCAGTTGCTGCCTCCGCCGATGATCAAGAGAGTCGTGTTGGCGTAGTCAAAGGACTTTGCCTCGACAGTCCATGGAGCCGGAATGCCCAAGCCATAGCTCTCTTCGAACAGGCCGATAGCGCTCGCGCTGATATTAACTGGCAGTGTAGCGACATCGTGGTCATTGACGTTCTCGGGAACTTTTGCGGTATACGCTTCGTCTGCAAGCGCGTACTGAGCGAGCCCATTCTGAAAATGGCCTTTCTCAAGCCAGTTTCCGTACGTGAAGACGCGGTCGCCGACTTTGAACTTCGTAATGTCGGATCCTATCTTGTCGACTACTCCGACTATGTCGTTGGCGATTGGTGTTGGTAGATCGTCCTTGAACCAGTGGCCCCAGTCTCGGACTTTTTGGTCGTGCGGATTGAGAGCTGCGACAGTGACGCGGATGAGGAGCTGTGTCGAATCAGGCGTAGGAATTGGCCATGTGGTGGATTTGGTTAAGGGTTTACCGGCTTCGGTAACGAGAAGGGCTGTTTGTTGGGTCATATTTGGATGTTAGGGTCGAGAATGTGAGTGAGAGAGGGCTTGTTTTTGGTGGAGATTCAAGGGTGTGTGGATGAAGAACTCTGGAGGTAAAGGTTCACTGCTACTTTGTATTCTCTGTAAGAGTGTGACGGGATTTGTAATCTATATGCCAGATTTGTATCTTTAAGTCCGACTAAATCACCCAGGGACGAATTCGGCCGAGGGGTAAGCCAGTCACCCGTCGACCCTAGTTACTTGACTTATGTAAATATGCTAATTATCTACATGGGAGGCAGAGGAAGTAGATGTTGGTTTCTTAGGACGTGCGGGGTCGCTTTGTAATAGCCAGGTGGGCAATTGCATGAATTTGCGTGCGACAATAGGCACAAAACTGGTAACAAATTTTTGTCTTCGTAGCAAGGGCTCTAAGGCCCAGATCATACCCTTCTCTGTGTATTGTAAGTGGTAAAAGCTGAGCAGCGTTGCTGCTATAAAAATAAAGCAAGGCTCTGAGAAAATCAGACAAGAAGGCGACGATGCAAATGTAAATTTAGTCTTGAATGTTCAAAGAGTAGTCACAGCACAGTATTTATATATAAATTCGGTGAAACTTAATGTGTGCGCAGCGTTATAGTCGCTTGAAGTCAAAGTACCCCTCGTAGTTTCCGGCACCGCGGGTTTTCCGGCACCCATGGCAGGACGCTCTAGGCTTTTCACCGTTACGTCTTTCCCAATGACAACATTTTCCATGCCGGCTTCCGTCCATTGATTTCTTTCCATCCTTCTAGCATTCGCAAGCACATAGTGAATCATACCAAAAACCATAATGGTACATGCGAGGCGCTCATCACGATCACGACCATAATCATGACCATGATGGAAAAGCTACCCCAGTTGGATGCTATTTCCACCGTGAACAATCTCCCCCACATTGCCACATCGCATTCCTGATTTCCTTCTTGCATCACTACACGCGGACGCAAGTCCGACGCACGCATCCCCCGCGTCGCCGGCCCATCTCCAAACCTTCCGAGGTCGAAAATTCGAGTCTGGCCTCATGATGTGACGATGAGACGCAGCGCCTCATCATCGCAGTGTGGCTTTGCCCTGTCCGTCTCCCCCAGTCTAGCCTCTTCTTCCTCATCACGCTTTGGGTAAGTAGCGGCAAGCCAAACCTGCAAATCAGGGTACAAGCGAGGTGTGACGAAGGTGTTCGTGATGACGTCGCTCCGCCACAACGGGCAGGCACCCGTGATCGATCGGCGCTAGGGAGCGAACAAGGAAGCGCAGGGGCGGGAACAAGGTGGGCCCAGCGCGTGAGGCTGCGTCATATCCTGCCAATGCTGGATATAAAGAGATGCTCGCGGGGCGGAAGCATTGGCTTTCCAAATCAGCGACAACGATATACCCTACTACTGGACATAATCTTCCCAGGATCCCTCCCTCTTATCTCTTTCGCTTGTTTCCAAGATTCAATCGAAAAAGATGGCTTTCGGCGGAGCTGCTCTGAAGCTTTTTCAGACCTTCCTCTATGCGATTGAATTCCTCTGCGCCGCCGTCATCCTCGGCATATACAGCTACTTCCTCTCCGTCCTCGCAGACCGGGATGCGGTAATCTACACCTGGGTCAAGGCGGTTGAGGGCGTCTCTGGAGCCGCAGTCCTCTACACGCTCTTTGCCGTGCTCCTCACCTGCTGCCTGGGCGGAAAGACGCTCTTCGCATTCATCGCCATTGTCCTCGACGTCCTCTTCTGTGCCGCCTTCATCGCATTGGCCGTGCTCACGCGCGATGGCGCACACAGCTGCACCAACCATGTCGTTACGCCTCTTGGAACCGGCCAATCGAGCTCCAAACAGGGCTTCAGCAGCAACGGACAAGGCGACCAAATCACCTATGCCGTTTCTTTGGGCACTGCGTGCCGGCTGAACACGGCCTGCTTCGCCGTCGCCATCCTCGGAGCGTACGTCACCCGCGACCGCACTCCCTCTCCTAACCCCACGCACACACTAATCCGCATTGTAGTTTCCTCTTCGTCATCTCTGCCTTGGTGCAGCTCGCCCTTGGCCGCCACCACCAGCGGGAGAAGAAGTACGGGCCCTCCCCAGCCAACAACTACACGCGCGGCACCGGCACCAAGTTCTGGCAGCGCAGCCGCAAGAACCGCGGCATGCGCGATGCCGAGATGGCGGGTGCCGTACCCGCTACCGGTGCTCTCGCGCCTGGCCACCACAGTGGCGTGCGCCCGTCACATGAAACCGCCTTCACGGGCACAACCGCCGGCCGCGATTCTGCCGCCTACGAGAACCCACACAAGCCACTCGTCGGTGGCTACCATACCGCTCCCACGGGCACGTACCCTACGCCGGCTACCAACTACTAGACGCGCTGGTGCATCAACGGAGACTAGATTGTGTGGTTAGGAGTGATGTGAGAAAAAGTGGCTTCCCTGTTTCTCTTTGTGTACAGTACCTTTTCTTTCGTGTAGCATGCATATTATACCAGGAAACGAAGCAAGGAAGTACATCTGCTCTAGATGGGCTTTGCGAAGGGGTTGAGGTCGATACAGTCTTGTACGAGAACGCGATACGAACGTAATACCTAATTATGAGAATAATCAATAAGCCAATCTGCCAACATGTTCCCAACAGCGTACTATGTCATTCTGGACTTACTCTACAACTCATAGTCATCCTCCACAGCGCCTTGGGGGTATATCCTGAAAATCCTATGCGGTTCACTGCTTCGCCTTTGCTTTCCCCCTCCCCTTCGCCGCAGGCCTCGCTCGCCCTGTGCTCTTGTCCGCCGGCCTCGCCTCTCTTGTCCTCATCGCCTCCAGCGTCTCCCTCAGCAACGACTCGAGGCCCTCATTCCGCCTCGAGAGCAGCATGACATCGTCTGTGTTGATGATTCTCCGCCCCCCATGGTTTGCGAAGGTTTCGAGGTCCCGCGATGTATTCTCTGCCATGGGACACTCCAGGTCAGTATCTGTGTTTACAGAAGAGATTGCAAGGGAAGGAAAGGGAGAAGTACCGATTTGTGTGTATACGAGCTCAGTCAATGCGCCGATAAATTGGGGGGTTGCGTTGAGGTTTTGGGTTAGGCATTCGTCGTCGACGAATTTGCCGATGGCGAACCAGAGGGCAGATTTGTAGCGCTGGAGAGGTACAGGTTAGTATTTACAAGGCGGTAGTGAACAACGGAATGGAGCAGGTACTTCTTCTTGCTCTACGGCGGCTTCTATGGCCATTGTGGTGAAGCGTCGGGGCGTAGCTTGGGCGCAAAGTAATATACACGTATGATATATTCGGGTATATATCAAGTATGGGGAATGCAAGAGCCCAGTGATTGTATTCCAACAAAGGTCAGACTTAAGAGGTATTGTCAAAGCGAAGTTCGACGCGATGCGGTTCGAAAGCGCGTCATACCGAGGCTTGCCCGATTGGCCGGATGCAGCCGGGGTCGACGCGCGATTTTCTGATGAGTGAATTGATTTCGTGTTTACCAGCACAAATTCTGCACACGCCATTCATCGATATTATTTAAGACGACTGCAACTGAAAACTTGATACCATCACGCCCATTCCTCTCGCCGTCTGCTGAACCAACAGCGTCACGACGCCCGCTTTGTGAGACGGAGACTTGAGCCTGGCTCCGCTTGCTTCTATACCACCTCCTCTCCACACCACCACACGAGACAGCGAACGCACATCGTCTACCTCTCTGTAGAACTAGACCTCCGGGCCACCCCATTGAGGTCCCTGGACCCCGACTCACCATGACCATCACCGACACGCTCTCCATCTGGGCCGGCAACTTCACGCGCAACACCTCGACCGCCTTCGCCGAGCTGCGACTCAAAGACTATATCCGCTTGGTCATCATAATCGGCGCATACTGTCTGCTCCGCCCCTACATCATCGCACTTGGCGGCAAGCTACAAACCAAAGCCCACGAACGGGACTCGGCAGAAGGCGCCGAAATACACCCGAATGAGTTGAGAGGCAAGTTTGCGATTCCAGGCGTTGATGACAGCGACAGCGAGGACGAAGAGGAGGAATCACAACCAGGGGACTGGGGGAGGACGGCGAGAGTCCGACAGAGGAAGTTTATCCGCCAGGCCCTGGAGAAGGAGGAGCAGAGGCTGAGAGAGGAGGCCGAGGCCGAGAGTGACAAGGAGCTGGAGGAGTTCCTGATCGGTTAGGCCGTTTCTGGGGAAGAGTTGGGACATTCCAATCGCCATCTGTGAATTGGTTTTCACAAGCTTTGCGAAGCTTTTCATCCGTTGTTGTACCAATACTTGGATGGAATGTAAGTGTTGCGCGACCCTCGTGTCATTGGTGCTGATCGTGATCTGGAGTAGAGTGAAGGCCTTTAGATTCATTCCTCGTCTCCTGATCTGCTATGAAGAATGTCGCGCTGTTTCACCCGACAACACCGGAGGAGGGTTTGGCTGCAGAGGCTACATCAACCTGAATCAATCATTATCATTCTCTCCTGCTTTCTGCGTCGTGTTTGAGTCGCGACCAAGTTCATTCGAGCCTGAGGCCTCAACCTTCTCGCTTCAGAAGCCATTAATTATTCCGAACGTGCATTTCGAAGTCACGGTCGAACTGTAGTAATTGGGGACTACTTCGAGTCTTCCACCACAAGGATTGTACTAACTAGCTAAAGGCCTATGATCAATGCAGCTCTACGGTTTCCTGCTTGGTACGCAAAGGTAACGCTCAGTTCCGGCATCCATGGCACAGTAACCAAATCCAGATAGTGATGCGCCGCCCTTGAGGAATTCAAATGCGTACAACATTCCCCTTGCTTTGTATAAAACATCTTCTCTGCACCCCCAACCCAAACAACCCCATCCCAACGCCCACGGCCATCACCATGGCCCGTCGCTCATTTCTGCGTGCACTATGTACGCTCTCACTCTTCCTCCCGGGAGCCCTCTCCCACATGTGCTTGTCCGACCCATCGCCTCTCCGCGACCCCCACAGCGATCGAAAAGACGAACCAAAAGACTATGACATGCTCAAGCCGCTGCATGCGGACGGCAGCGACTTCACCTGCAAAGGGTACCAGTGGAATACGCCCTTGCAAACCGTTGCGACTTACTCTGCTGGAGAGACGTACGAGATGAAATTGCGTGGATCAGCGACTCATGGTGGAGGCTCGTGCCAGATCTCTCTATCATGCGATAATGGTGTGAACTTTAAGGTGCTGAAGAGTATCATTGGGGGTTGTCCAATGGAGGACTCTTATGACTTCACCATTCCGGACAATGCACAGAGTGCACAGTGTTTATTAGCCTGGACGTGGTGCGTACAGCTCCGCATCGCTACCATTACGACTGCTAGGGGATGAGGATGTGGCTAACCGACGAAAAGGTTCAACAAAATCGGCAATAGGGAAATGTACATGAACTGCGCCGTCGTTAACATCGTTGGCGTAGACTCCTCAGACTCCCAAAAGCGCTCTGTTGAAGGTGTGGAGTACATAAAAGATGTTGCTTCGTCTGCCCAAGCCGCACTGAACAGTCTTCCCGATATGTACGTTGCCAACCTCGAAAGCATCAACGACTGCAAGACCACAGAAACTGTCGACGCCGTCTTCGACAACCTAGGAAAGGATGTTGCATACGGGGATGGTGTGAGCCCTTCTTTGAGCAAAAGAGATAGAAGTAAGAAAAAGAGTTCGTGCACAGGGCAGGGGAGGCAAAGTAAAGGTAGGGACGCTATGCCAGCGGATGATAGTGGCAACACGGATGCTTATGATCAAAGTGGTAGTGGAGAGAAGCCGGCGAGGTGTAATGATGGACAGTGGCATCCGGATTGTTACAGGAAGCCGGTTCAGGGGACTACTGAGGAACATGCCGACAACAGCGACAGCATCAATATGCAATCGAATAACGACGCAGAACCAGCCCTAGAGCCGAAGCTAAAGACTTCGAAGTCAAGTCACAAGTATAATCACAAACCAAACAAGCATTATCACAACTCCGACCCTGACTCCGACTCCGACTTTGACTTCTACCGCCAAGTCACCACGCGTGGCCCCTCAGAATCCGAAGAGCCTACAGGTATCCCAACCTCCGACTCAGTCTCAGGCCCATCTGAAGAGTTTCCCGGCCCAGACATTGAAGAAGCCAACCTCTTGGCTCTTCCAACGTCAGAACCTAGTATCCTAGTGGAGACTGGCATTACAGAAAACATTGCTGTGGTTCCATCAATGTTAGAACCTGTCTTTGGAGCAGAAACTAGCATCACAGAAGACACCATTTTGGCACTTCTAACATCCTCTTCGATAGAGTCCAGTCTTACCCCCACAACACTGGAGTCCGTATACACCAGCTTGTCACCATCAACACTGGAGTTTACAGACGAACTACAGGATTTAAAAACGCCAGAGCCTGCTCTACCTGTACAGACAAGCAATTCTAACCCCATCGACTCGTCAACCCAAGCTCTTCCCAGCAACCTCCTCGACCTCCTCTTCCTGAACGCACCTGGGGGTGTCTCAGACGAGCTCTTCCAAAGTATCTCCGGCTTCGATCCTGACTCCAACTTCCCCCTCAACCGACAAGCTTTAGTTCCAGAGCCATCCACGTCCGTCTGCTCCTATATCGACCCTGTGATCGTCTACGCCCGGCCTCCAGCGACCTGGTACGCGTCGAATACGCCGCCGCCGTCTTTCTCGGGGACAGCGGGAGTAGACTCGCCGGGAGATTGTGAAGACCCGAAGTGGAATTGTGGGGGTTGTTCGAGTCCGGATCGGTGCGTGAGGATTAATAGTTGTACGAGGAGTTGTACAAGATTGCCCTACACAAGTAAGCGTTCTACTATTCCCCATTCATTTTGGATGCGATTTAACTCGGTGTTCAGGTATAGTCAAGTCAACACCCGCTCCTACAGTCACGACGACCACATCTACCGGCCCATCTCGCCCACCACCATCCTACACCGCCTCCAAAACCAAATCAGACAACGACACCGACCCCGACCCCCCAGTCTGCGCTCCCCAATACGTTACCATCGACGACCCTAACACCGCCTACCTCCCCTGTGCCCCAGGCTCCTTCCTCTGCAAGTCCGCAACGCAGTTCTGGACTTGTGGTCAGTATGGCGGTGGTGGAGACGGGTGGTCGTATGGCGCGCTTCGTGATGCGGCTTCCGGTATCGCATGTATGCCGAAGCTGGTCAAAGGCGAGGGGAAGGCGAGGAGGTGGAGTTCGAAGATGAGGGCGGGATTGGGGAAGAGGCAGGTCGATGATGAGGTTCTGTTTGAGAGTTTTGACAATGAGGAGGACGCTCCAATCGAGGAAGAATCAGAACTGACTCTAGCTGAGGAGGACTTGCTAACTCTGGTGGGAGAGGAGCCACACCCTCCGGTTGGAGAGGAACCAATTTCTTCCGTCGAGGAGGAATCACTTCCTTTTACAGATGTACCAGTTACTCCACTAGCAGACGAGCCACTTGCTCCAATTGCTGACGAACCATCCACTCCGGATGCAGATGGACCACTCACTCCAGCTGGAGAGAAACCGTTCATGTTCGTCGATCCTCTTTATCCACCTGCCGACGAGCAAATTCCAGATCCACAGGCAGATGATGATGCTATCATTGATGCCGCATCCCCAAAGAGAAAGCTTCGAGTGCGAAAATTTTATGATGAGATGGTGTATGACTTATTCGACCTTGGCGATGAAGAAGAGGAGGATTATAGCATTGATCATACGGCAGAAGCGCCCTATGCTGAAGAACTAGGTGCACTATTTGCGAACTCAGAAGATGGGGAAGAGCCAGATACGTTGGACGCAGACGCTTCAGTACCTACTGAGACAGCAGCAGCTCCCATTCCTATCGAAACAGCACCCTCCAAGCGCAAGCGCGCCTTATCCCCCCGCGAAGAACGCCAATGCCTCAAAAAATTGCACCTGCGTCGTCACCACACCTCCCACGCGCATGAAACCTCACCACCTCCCCCCAGCCCCACCAGCATATTCCCTGAGCAAGCCGAATACGACTACTGCACCAAATGGTACAACGCGTACATCTCTCAATATGAAATCGAAAAGACTATGCCTCGATGGGAGAAGTTCGTCAAATGGATACAACCCTTGTTGTGTTACTGGATCGGAGACGACTGTCCCTTTGCAATCACCACGGGGACTGTACGAAAGAGGCAAGAGGCTGCAACTGATACACCCTTCATTGAGCCAAGTTACCTAGCTGATGGTGGGGAAGGGATTGATGAGAATCTTACTGCGCTCTTTGGCGCGGAGCCGGCGGGTTATGAGGAGGAGTGGGCAGTTGACGATAACCCTGTACGAGGCAAGACCGCTACGACTGGTATTCATTTTGCCACGGGCATACCGCATGCTGCTTCTGCTCCCGATAGCCCTGTCGGAAGCGAGGTTCCAACAGCCATTACTGAAAATGTTATTGCCGTGCCGCTCATAGCTCCGTTTCATATTCCAGATACCAAAATCGATTCTATGGACAACTTTGAGAGACGACAAAGTGGCGGGCCAGTTGAAGACCAAGGAGAAGAAGTAGTCGAAGAACTAGCCCAAAACACACCCCAAGAGCCAACTGAAAACCAAATCCAAGATCAGGATCTCTCCAACGTCGAAGATCCCTCCCTCCTCTCTGCGGTCAACTACTTGTTCCCAGGCCTACAAGAACCTGACGACACCTACGACGGCCTAATCAATCCCAACACTCCGGGAGCCCTTTTCGATGACGGGTACACGTACCCCGAGGACGACGACGAAAAGCCACCCTTCGATGAAAATGGAAACCCGCTGCCTGGCTTCGACAAGTACGGGAATAAAATGCCCGGGGTGAAGTTCGATGATGAGGGGAATGTGATTAGTAGTCAGGCGGCGGTGGTGCTGTTTGCGATGCCTACCAGTCTCAATGGGACTGCAACAGTTACGGCAAATGCTTCGAGCCCGGTGGTTACGGCTACGCCAACGATAACTACGCCTCCCATACTCCCTGAACCCTCGTTCCTCCCTGGCGATGATCCAGGTGCGCCTGTCTCTATCCTGCCTATATCAGTCGATCCTTCGATGCTACCGTGGCTCATGGGCCCTGGCCCTGTAGTCCCGCTGGGTATGAGTATCGATTGGCCGGGACCATTTAATGGAAAGGGGAAAGGGAAAGGGAAGCCCACACAGCCACCGGCCCCTGTTGCTAAGGGGAGGGCGGCTACTGGTCGGCTGGTGTTGCCTGGGAAGAGGAATGTGCAGGTTCGAGCGGCGAAAAAGACGAAGAAGATGAGAAATACTAGAAACGTGGTGAAGAAGAGGCAGGCATGTCCTCCTGTGCCGAAGGGCTGGCATCGCGCTGATGTTTATGGTGCTGTTTAAAAATTTGGGTGGTTAAGAGAATGGAGGGTAGACGGTAGGCGCTCAGATCATAGCCGGCCGCGCTCGGGCTATCCCACACTATATACAATCCCGAACGCCCTGCGTACCCTTTCCTCCCCATCTTAGTGTAGCTAGATTAGAGCCAACTTATCCCGTCAGTTGCACCTGATGCCTACGATTGTGAAGACCGAGCCCGTTATCGCATCAATCAGTTACTTGAAATCATATTGATAGTTGTCAACACTGGCTATGCCTGAGCACCACGCCGCAATTTATAACTTCGCCGCAATTTATAGCTTCGCCGCAATTTATAGCTTCGCCACAATTCATAACTTCACCGCGATTTGTAACTTCGCCGCAACAAAGATTTAGTAGCCGAACAACAGGCAAACATTTAGGGCTATCACTAAACTCATCATCGGTCACGGCTTTCAACAATAACGCAAGCCATGGAATATGTTCAAATGTTTGCTGCTCTTGCTGTGATTTTCATCAGCGTTGTGTTCTGGCCACCGAAGAGCAAGGCGTTTTGTCGCCGCGGCATCGACCCTGGCTTCCTAGACCTGAAGGCCTGGCCGGCGAGGATATGGTTTCTTGTGAAAGGTCACGACATAGTCGAGCAGGCATATTTGGAGGTAAAATAACATGAAACACCCCTCCGTCACAGCCCAGCACGCTCACCCACCTCAGGAAAAGGATACACCATACCTACTCCAGAGCCTCAATGAAGACTCTTTGGTACTACCTCCCAAGTACCTGCCTGAGCTTCGCATGCTTCCTGGCAGCAAGTTGAGCGCTTCGGAGGCACTGGTCACGAGCGTTTTGGGCCAGCATAGTGGTGTGGACATCATCCTCAAAGACCGTCAAGGCTACGATATCGCTCGTGTGCAGTTGACGAAGAGTCTACGTACGAAAGAATGCAATACATTCACATGAGCAAAGTACTAAGTACCCGCAGCCACCTTGACTCCCATCCTCTCTCAAAAAATCGATGAGATCCTTTCAGAAACGCTCTCAGCATGCACATCATCAGACTTCGCCCCCATCAAAGTCAAAGACCTTGTTCGTGCTCTTATTTTGCGCACTACGCTATTGACCTTCGTGGGACCTGATCTCTGCGACAATGTGGACTTGCAATTTGTCGTGGAAGAGTTCACGAATATTGTGCGAGATATGGCTATCTTCATGCTCTTCATTCCCAAGTTTCTGAGGTCAACATTAAAGCCAATTCTACCACCGACAGCTCGTATGAAGCGATTGCATGAGCAGACTCGGCGCATCCTAGTTCCTATAATTAGGACGACTAGAAAAAAGGGTAGATTTCCAACTGTGATTGATCATTTTGTCGCAACATCTGAAGCTGTGGATGAGAGGGAGATTGTGGCCAAGTTTTTGGTTCTGATGGCTGGCGCTGTAAGAAACCCTTTCTCGACTAAGGAGTTCCATCATTGACACGACCAGCTTCATACCACCAAAATGTCCACAGGCCACGCTATAATTGATCTCTGCGCTTCATCAGAATGTCTTCCAGAGCTGCGAAGCGAGATTGTACAGCACCATCCCGGTAATGCTTCACCATGGCAACTCGAACAGATAGGTCGTCTGAAGGTGCTTGATTCCTTCTTAAAAGAGTCCCAGCGTTTCAATCCACCAAATTATTGTAAGTCTATTACTACCTGGAGCTCTGTATTCTCTAACTTCAAATACAGTGAGTTTTGACCGCATCGCCACATCAACGTTCGCTCTCCAAGATGGAACAGTCATCCCGAAGGGAACATTTATCAGCATGGCTGCAGGGCCAATGGCTATGGATCCCGAAAACTACCACGACCCTCAAAAGTTCTCCGCTACACGATTCTGCGCATCAGATGCCACAAGCTCGGATTCTGACCCGAAGAAGTCCCAAAGAACCCACGAGTTCGTTGGCACGGAGAGCGGAAATATTCACTGGGGCCATGGCCGCTTCACATGTCCTGGAAGATGGTATGCTAGTGCGGTCATGAAAGTCATTCTGGCACAAATTATCAGGAAGTACGACGTCAAGTTTCCGGAGGGGCAGACGGAGAGGTTGCCAAATGTGTATTTGGATCTCATTGTGGAGCCAAATCCTAAGCAAGTGGTGTTGTTCAGATTGAGGGAGTAGATAGTCATGTCAGACTTCATCTCCGCAAGTGTGAATCTTGTAAATGCCCAACAAAGACTTGGCTGTTTCCAGAATCCACGTGATATCAACGTTGGGAGTGCAATTCTCTTTGCGCAATGACGGCGTACATGTCGGTGCGGCAGGCGTACGTACGGGCCACCGAATTGGCCTGGGACACTTCCCGGAAAGGTTATCCAACAAATCTAGGTAGAGGGCAACAGGACTCACATTCCCTAACTAAGCCTACTGTATCTACCAACAGGCATTTTACAATCTTCCAAAAACCCCCCTGTACGCACTTGTCTGTGTCCCCAAACGTGGGATTAGACTGTACAAATATATCATCTTGATCTCAGCAAGTCAAGTCGCTTTGGCGATCTTTCATTGGGCGTCATTGTACTTTGCAACATTGGCGATACTCTTTTGCAACGAACAGTGTCATGAGAACGTATTTCTCTCAGAGGCTTCCTCCCTTACGAAACAACTCCTCATCCATCTCACCCAGCTTCCTAGAATGCATCTCAAATACTCATCAGAGAAGCGCATAGCCCTTCTCCATCTCCTTGCCTATAGTAGCGCTTCGGTGCTATTTTCCAGGCGAGCCTAGGCCTGATCTTGCATCTAAACTTATTTAGTTTGTTTTATCCTTCAGTCGTCTGTACGCTGTAGCTTTGGATATGCGAATGGTGAGGCCCACGTCGCGCAGGAGGCCCTTGTAGTTGATCTTTGTGGTTTTTCGCGCCTCTCGACGGAGCGCACGCACATCGCGATCTGTTGTTTTACGAGGGCGGCCACTGCGAGGGAGATCGTGGGTTGTGTGGTGGAGACGCCATCGTCGGAGGGTGTCGCGTATGCATTTGGAGGAGACGCAAAATTCGTCGGCCAGCTCTTTGTTCGTACAACCTGCCTCAGACTTCGCGACAATTTTCAAGCGCTGGTCTGGAGTTAAATTGGATCGTGCTGCTGCGTTCTCACTAGTTATTGGGAGCGCACGACGTTGTGTGGGCATTTTGTAGGTGCGTTGGAAAATTCGGTGATGGTGTTGACGGTTGACGTGTTGACGTGTTGACGTGTTGACGTGTTGACGTGTTGACGTGTTGACGCATTGGCGCATTGACGCGTGTTTGCGAACCGAACTTTTGGTGCGTGGCTGTAGGTGGGGTACGGTGATCGGGTACGTAAGAGCTAAAGAGCTAGACTGCGATGGGCATGGGTGAGTTTCTTGAGGGTTGAGTAATTACGTCTTTGTTTGTTGTAGCCTGTGATAGAATTATGGGTTATATGGGGGTTGATTTGTTAGCGAGATCACGCGCGATAGTAAGCGAGAACACCAAACCTCCGTGATAACCTCTGGTATACTGCAAGTCTTGGCACCCCCGGAGGGCCGCTTTTTTTCTACTTTTACACTATTTGTAAAGCAAAATAGGGGCAAAAATGCAGGCAATATGGAAGCGCATAGCTATAGCATTAACTACAAAGTACACTTTTTCTGCCTATTAAGCAGCTTGTACAGCTGATAGAGCGACAATTTAGCCCGCTGCCGAACAAGCTCTACTTCCTCCACTGCCGCGCCTGTACTAATGCCCTGTGCCTGCCGTCTCCGAACCTCGTCAATAATAACCTTCCGCCGTCCATATAGCACCTGCTCGCTATGCCTCTGACGCCAGCGCAGCCCGTACAGATCCTCTAGTCCTTGCACAGACGGGCCACCTGCTAGGCCTACCGTCCACTCCCTCYACAGCTGCGGGACGGTTGCCACTGCGCGGGAGAGGACGTACAGCGGCGGYGGYGGTGGCGGSGGCAGTGGCGGTGGTGATAGCGGTGATGGCGGCTCCTGCAGTGAGGGAGTGGCCGCGGGAGAAGGGGAGGCTAATGCAGAGTGGAAGGACCTCACCGCTGTCGCAGCAGAAGCAGGCGTGGTAGAGCTAGAAGCTGCCATAATCGTACGGCGCGTAGGATGTAGAGTCAGCGATATGCGGCCCTCAAGCAAGTCTCCTAGCCGTATGTCAATGCTGTTGAGCCGCTCTCTCGTTTCCGCGCCCCAGTCGCTGACGTCTCGCGCAAGGCTCTGGTGCAGGATGCTAAGGCGTTCAGCAATAGCAGGCAGTGTCTTCCAGATCTGCACTTCTTCAGGCTCCTCCACGTCTAGTAGCAAGAGCTCCACGTCCTTCGCAAACGCTAGGTAGTCAGCTTGGGCGAAGATAGGGTTAGCCTAGATTAGATGCGCAGGGAACTCCTGTCTCATAATAACTAAGTCCTAAAGGAGGATAATGCGGAGCTGCTGCAGCAAACGCAGGAAGCCCTAAGCCGCGAGGTCTTCGCGGTCCTCTGTTGCCTCATCACCCTGCTGCTTCTTGTTATCCGCGTACAAGTTAAACCACGCCAGCCCTTCGTCAACAAAGGGCCACACAGCCTGCTCAAGTAATCACGGAGGCAGCACCTTCGCCCATGGCAGGTAGAAGCTGCCCTGCGCGGACAGGTTAAAGCCAGCCATGCTTCGCATGAACTTGCGCGGGAGGTGGGTGAGATAGCAGTTTGTTAGGGCGTTACTATTCCACCGTCCCGCACGGCAGATTTAGCCCTCACTAACGCCCTTAAGCTCAGCGTGCTTTGCTCCTTGCAACCAACCTGCGTGTGTTTTCTTTAGCAACATAACGTTTGCCCTAGCAAACATCTTGTTAATCCAGTCTAACTGCGTGTTGTACGCTATCTTCTTTGCTGCATGCTCCCCCTTGACTAGGTGCAGGTTGTACTACAGCTCACGCCAACAGAAGCTAGGAGGCGGCTCGCCCACAACGTTCCAGCAGTAGAAGAGGTAGAAAGCGGTGTGAGCTATAGTGCAGAGCAGCAGATTTTAGTGCCTCATGACAGCTCTGTACTCTAGCCACCCTATTAGGTTTGTCTTGCTGTTGTCTATAATTATAATTATTAGGTAGCAGGGCGTCAGGCCTTTGTCTAGCAGCAGGACTGTAAAGAAGTTAGGGAGTTTAGCCCCTAGGCGCGCCTTGCTCTGCAGAAGCATGTTGTGGGCAAGCAGGAAGTTAGTGGCAGTGCGCAGGTACAGCTCTGTTGACTGCTTCCACTGCTGCTTCTTCCCCTGGCGGTAACCCTCCCAGCAGAACTGCACAGCATTAATTATCTTTGCCTCAGTGTAGCCGTCCTGCAGCATCCCCGCGGCCCTGTCAGCAAACTCAAGCCGCCGCCACCTATACTCAGTGCGCTTGCAAGCCCTTAGCAGGCCGTTTAGGCCCTCTCCGCGCGGGGTTAGATGCGGGTTTATGCCCTTACTCTTTTGGAAGGACCACACGTCAACAATAGCGGCTACGTACAACTTAACCGCGCTAACTCCTAGCGTCTGCTGGACAGGTTCGCCGTCTACAGTAGTACAATCCTCCTTCTTATACCGCGAGGCCCAAAGTTCCCAGTCTAGGACGCGCTCGTTCAGGAACCAGATTAGCTTATTTTCACGCACAAGCTCACCATCTTCAAATCCCTTCTCAGCGCAGAATTCCTGCCACTCCTTCTGCTTTGGATCATACGTCCTGTTTGTGTTTTTAGGCCGCGTCTTACGCGCCTGCGCAAGCGCGCGCGCGCCCTGCGCGAAGAGCTCGACGTCAAGGGCCGCATGACGCTCGGCAGCGCTGGTAGGGGCGGGGAGCGTCGTCGTCGTCGTCGTTGTCGTTGTCGTCGTCGTCGCCGCCGCCGTCGGCGGGGTCGTCCCTGAGGCTTCCATGGCGGGAGGGGGGAGGGAGGAGAGGGGAGAGGGGGAAGGCATGGTCAACGCGGTTGCACGTGATGGCAAGCTTTAGAAGGGGGGAGAAGATAACTGGGGAATAATCGCGGCAGGGGGGGCTCTCTAATAACTGTGGGTTATATGGGGGTCGGGGCGCTGAATAACCGAGGTTCTCGGGGGGGGTCTGCGATAACCGAGCGTCTCGCGAGATCTCGCGACCCCTTGATAATTATGGGCATCCGTCCCTGGGTCGCGCAAAACCCACCGTGCCGCAAAATATGAGGGGGACTTTGACTTTAAGCGACTATAACTCTACGCACACGTTGAGATTTATTATAATTCTGTGTTAGTTGTGTAATAGAGCTTCTTTTAAATATATAGGACAGCTCCCGCTTATAAATTACGTTTGCATCGTCGCCTTTGCGCCTAATTTGCAGAGAGCCTCCCTGTAGCATCACCATTAAGCTCTTACCACTCCATAATACCGGTACTACTAAACGATGAGAGGTTATCAGCAGCCTTGTGCCTGCTGTCGCACACAAAATCATGCGAGGTCGCCACCCCAGACCCGCAGCGTTGCGATCCCCACAACCTTGGCATGCCTCCGGTCAACAACTCAAGGTCTTGGCCGGTGCGGGTCGGCCGTCCTCCCTGCTAGCGGTAGCGACATTAAATGCTGCATCAAGAATACTGTTAGATATCATTAATAAGCGTGCTCTCGCACGTTGATCCTTCCGCATTTGCACTGTTACCTTCTGTCTGCTGCTTTAATAATAATTTCAAAATATCACCCAACAGCTCTGTTAAGAAAAATGATCTTTTCTAAGGAAAACAGTTATACGCATACAATAGATCAAGTTCTGTCAAATGAAAATCTCCACATTTTCCAACAGCCACCCGTTTAGAGCTTCTAGTGATGATGTTGTGTGCGGGTGCTTAGGGCCTAGGACGTGTTTGCGTAGTTGGAAGCATTTTTCTAGAAGTACAATAGCATCGGTGTTGCGGGATTGACCTTTCAACGTAAATGCAAGATTGTTCATGCTGGTCAGCGTAGAAGGATGCTCCTTTCCAAGCACCCTCTTGAACGTCTCCATCACTTGCACGTCCAGCTCTTCAGCCTCCTTCCACCGGCCTTGATTCGTGTACGTCGACGCCAGGTTGCCCATGCTGGTCAGCGTGGAAGGATGCTCCTCCCCAAGCACCCTCTTGAACGTCTCCATTACTTGCATCTCTAGCTCTTCGGCCTCCTTCCACTGGCCTTGATTCCTGTACGTTGACGCTAGGTTGCCCATGCAGGTCAGCGTGTCTGGATGCTCCTCCCCAAGCACCCTCTTTCTCGTCTCCATCACTTGCACCTCCAGCTCTTCGGCCTCCTTCCACCGGCCTTGATTCCTGTACGTCGACGCCAGATTGCCCATGCTGGTCAGCGTGTCTGGATGCTCCTCCCCAAGCACCCTCTTTCTCGTCTCCATCACTTGCACCTCCAGCTCTTCTGCCTCCTTCCACCGCCCTCGATTCCAAAATGTCGACGCCAGGTTGGCCATGCTGGCCAGCGTGTCTGGATGCTCCTCCCCAAGCACCCTCTTTCTCGTCTCCATCACTTGCACCCCCAGCTCTTCGGCCTCCTTCCACCGGCCTTGATTCCAAAACGTCGACGCCAGGTTGGCCATGTTGGTCAGCGTGTCTGGATGCTCCTCCCCAAGCACCCTCTTTCTCGTCTCCATCACTTGCACCTCCAGCTCTTCAGCCTCCTTCCACCGGCCTTGATTCGTGTACGTCGACGCCAGGTTGCCCATGCTGGTCAGCGTGTCTGGATGCTCTTCCCCAAGCACCCTCTTGAACGTCTCCATCACTTGCACTTCCAGTTCTTTGGCCTCCTTCCACCGCCCTTGGTTCCTGTACGTTGATGCTAGGTTGGCCATGCAGGTCAGCATGTCTGGATGCTCTTCCCCAAGCACCCTCTTTCTCGTCTCCATCACTTGCACGTCCAGCTCTTCTGCCTCCTTCCACCGGCCTTGATTCCTGTACGTCGACGCCAGGTTGCCCATGCTAGTCAGCGTGTTTGGATGCTCCTTTCCAAGCACCCTTGAACTCATCTCCATCACTTGCACCTCCAGCTCTTCGGCCTCCTTCCACTGACCCTGATTCCTGTACGTTGACGCCAGGTTGCCAATGCTAAGAAGCGTGGAAGGATGCTCCTCCCCAAGCACCCTCTTTCTTGTCTCCATCACTTGCACAAACAGCTCTTTGGCCTCCTTCCACCGCCCTTGATTCCA